>JAULBV010229594.1:0-13393 GCA_032358295.1 Pterothamnion heteromorphum | reverse complement strand
TACAGAGCTCAGCTGCTTACTGCAGGGTACAAGTCAGATGTTGTCAGTCAACATCACACGCCACCCCGTGGTCACGTCGTCTGTAGTTGCGGATGTCCAGGTCATTTCCAGGTTATGCGAAGTATGGACTTGGGACCCAGGTGTTCTCCAGGACGTCCTGGAGGCACCAGGTTTTCGTCGGATATTTTCCAGGTTTGGACAAAACTGAATCTTACTAAAATAAAATCCCAGGTTTCGGGCTTGCGACCTGGGTCCCAGGTTGTCCTCGGCAAATGAAAACCTAGGGAAGTCCATGTTTTCTTCGGACTATTCCCAGGTCCGAATTTCGTCTTCTCCCCACGCAAAAGAATTCCCAGGTTCCGGACCGGGACCTGGGTCCCAGGTCTTCCTCAGCCTATGTTAAACCCTCGCGATCCAGGTTTTCTTCGCATTGTTCCCAGGTTTCAATTATACCATTTTTTCCACGACACCAGATTCCCAGGTTTCGGAAAGGGGACCTCGGTCCCAGGTCGTCTTCGGCCAATACGAAACCTTAGGGATGCAGGTTTTCCTTGCATTTTCCCCAGGTTCCGAAATCTTCAATTACTACGACATCGGATTCCCAGGTTTCGAACAGGGGACCTGGATCCCAGGTCATCGTCGGCCTATGCCAATCCCTGGCGATCCAGGTTTTCATCGCATTATTCCCAGGTTCGGATTGCGCCATTTTCCCACGACACCGGATTCCCAGGTTTCCGACCGGTGACCTGGGTCCCACGTTATCGTCGGCCTATGCAAACTATGGCGAACCAGGTTTTCTTTGCATTATTCCCAGGTTTGGATTGTGCCACTTTCCGACGACACTGGATTCCCAGGTTTCGGACTGGAGACCTGGGGCCCAGGTTGACTTCGACGTATGCAAAGCCCTGGCGATCCACGTTTTCATCGCATTATTCCCAGGTTCGGATTGCGCCATTTTCCCACGACACCGGATTCCCAGGTTTCAGACTGGAGACCTGGAGCCCAGGTCATCGTCGGCGTATGCAAAACCCTGGCGATCCAGGTTGTCTTCGCATTATGCCCAGGTTTCGATTGTGCCATTTCCCACGACACCGGAATCCCAGGTTACGGATTGGGGCCCTGGGTCCCAGGTATTTGTCGGCATATGCAAAACCCTGGAATTATTCCCAGGTTCCGAATGCTTGTTCTTCACACCACGACTAATTCACAGGTTACAGATTGGGGCCTGGGTCCCTGGTGTACGTCGGGCAATACAATACTATGCTTATCCACGTTTTCCTCGTATTTTTCTCAGGTTGTGAATGCACATCGTTTCCACCACGCCTGAACCCCAAGTTTTCGATCGCGGACTTGGGTCCCAGGTTCTAAATTTGTATCTTTTCCTCGAAAACGGTTTCGCAGGTTCCGGGCCGTAGTTTCCAGGTCTACCTGGGTCGATGATACACTACTGCGATCCAGGTTGTCCTTGGATATTTACCAGGTTGGAAGTGGATATTGTTCCCACAACAACGGATTACCATGTTTATCCGTTGTCGTGGGAACAGTAATCCAGCAGGTTTGATCCGAAAGTTTCGGATCGGGTAGCTGCGTCCCAGGTTGTCTACGAAAGTAGTCCGCTCCATCTAATAACCCGCAGGTTTTGTCCGGTGTTTCCATGGGAAGTATGTTTCGAATACTTTGTTTTCATATAACATTCAGGAACGACGGGAGAGCGACGGGAAGAACGATGAAGACAACGACGACTACGACGGCTACGACGACTTCCACGTCGGCGATGAAGGCGACGAAGAAAACGAGGCGGACGCGCCGGACGACCACACGGACGTGATACGCGTACCATGGCCCGCCACGCACGCGTGCGTTGCGGGCCATGCGCGAGCCGGTGCGCGGCGGGGACGCGCGGCGGGTAGAGCGGGTGGAGGCGCTGGAGCGTTTGGTGCGAGTCCAGGCTTGTGGCACTTAGTTACCTGACGCGGTGCGAGTTGCAACGGCGGCTGTAGGTCAGCTAGACCGACGTGCGGGCCGCGGTGACGCGCCACGACGCGCTCGGGCTGGAGCTGGATGACAAGCACCGGCGCGTGCAGCGCACGTGGGGATACGGGCCGGACGGATGACGCGGGCGGGGTGGGCGGCGGCGGGCGGCGGTACTTGTGCAGGTATACAGCGATGCAGCGCGCGCGCTGCATCGCTGTATACGTGTACGACGGGCGGGCGAGCACGCGATCTGTATATGTATTTATTTTATAAATAAAATATTGATTAATATTCTTATTTCAACTACTTGTCGTAGGCGATAGGACAGCCGGTCGACGCCAGCGCACGCGAGCGGTTATCTTTTATACACGGGTTGGAGGTGGCACTGTATCTACGCCTGCGCGATGGCCAAGCGCGAGGGAACACGAAGACGTGCTGGCCAAGCAGGCCGCGGCCATCGTGCGCTGCCACAAGGGAGGGCCGTTGGCGAGCACGACTTGGCTGGCCGATGCCGTCCACGCGGCGACGCGCCGGCCGGCACGGTTGTAACAAACGGGCTGGCAAACTCCGTGCGCGAGGCTCGTACGCGCGTGTACTCCAGGTAAGTTACGTCGGGTGGCGAGGGCTCGCGGCACAAGACGAGGCGTGCGCCTGCTCGGACGACTTCGTGCTGCGCCGCCCGCCTTCACTCGTCCCTCTCCTCCACGCCGGAGAAAGTCGACCGCCGCGCCTCGCGCAACGACTCCCTGGTCACCACCCTGGCCACGGACGACGAGTGCACCATGGCAATGCCCGCCGAGCCCGCGCATGTCCGGGCCCCAGCCCCAACGCCGGGCTCGAGTTTCTGACCGGAACAGGCGGCCGTGCCGGCCGCCCGTCCACTCGCGCCCACGTTGCTGACGGAGGTGTACGGGCGTGACACCACGGTTGTGGCCACAGCCGCGGCGGCCGTCCGCGACCGCGCGCTCGGGCACGGCGGGCGGGTCGAGAGTCGAGGTGGACGCGGGCGCGCGCGGAGGGCGCGAAAGTTGTCATGGTGCAGTCCGCCGGCGAGCGGGCTACACGTGGCGCGGCGGCGCAGTGAGCCCGGCGCTGACGTGTACTTTTATGATACGCCGAGCGCGGCCCCCAACCGGCAACAAACAAACGTGTAATCGCCTGGCCTGGTGCAGGGAACAGCGCACGGCCCACATCGTTAAAGGCACTACAGTACTGTAAAATACATATAAAAGATACAACAGGACTTCTGCCTAGGCGCCCTCGGATCCGGCACTTCAACTAGAACGTAGTATCTATTCCCCACAATTCTAGATATGACAGAGAAAAAATAGTGTTTTCTTTGTCTCATTTTATGTTTGGTTGACTAATATGGGATGCTACATAAAATATATTTCAGTGCATGTCAGCGTAGGGCGCAAGGGCTTCTCTCTATGATGGCGCTACCGCGAGTTTAGTCGGGAATATAAGTGGTAGTGCCCATAATCTTAGAATGGCCAATGCCAATGAGATAACTAATAGACTGCGGAGAATACAGTGTGCAACCACTCGTGACATAGAAAAGGGCTTATTTTGAAAAAACTGAAAAATAGTGCACTATTTCAGATACATCCTGTGGATATCCAGAGGATACCCACCGCTTTCTTCCGACTGGCGACCATAGAGAAAAGACTGACAATTCTCTTAAAAGAAACAGGCATTCGATGAATACGCATACTAGTGAGCATCGTATGGAACATAGCTATGTAGTATGCCATTCTCCACACTCTCGCACCGTCCTGTTCACGTATAAGGGCATCGCAACCGCCCGATTCTGTTCAAGACTACAACGACATCCCCTCTACGTAGTAATGCAAGCACGAAAACAGCATGTCGACCTCGCTGTTGGGGGCTTCATGGACATGTACTATTTTCGCTACTTCAGGTACTTCAGTGTATTACAGCCTAGAGCGGAAAAATACGAACAATTAATTATACAGTACTGTAACTATAAGAATTTCTCGGCATTGCATTCGGTTACTGACTCATGTCGATTTTTCCCACACGAGGCGCACGAGAGTGACTCTTCTGTAAATGACTCACACTTCTCTCTAAAGAACTTCACTTCTCAAATTACAGTCGGCCTCAGAATATGCCAATTATATTGCTATCTTTGAATGAATATTACGTAATTCACTGTCTATTACGTAAAACAGGCATTTAATCCATGCCGCTGTACGACTACCCACATGACATAGTGGTTAGTGGGAGACGGGAAGGCGTGAAGGCGACTGCTTCCCGCATATATAAATACAGTTGGTACATATATACGCGAGAGCATGCGCCCGCCATAACCGCGGCTCGAACACCGAGCCGACTGACAATCGTCGTCCTCCGGGATGCCTGTAGGGCGTGGAAACAAAACAAAACAAAAACAAAAAAAGGAAGGGAATAGGGGAGTAGTGAGGGGATTGATGAGGGAAGTCGAAAAGCGGAAGGGGACAGAGCGCCAGTTTCCTGCAGATGCTGGATGCAGATGAAGAGAGTTGCGCTCGCTGTCCCCGCCTTTAAGCCATATTATGCATGACATCCATTCCGGATCATGCCGTACGTTGCGGCGTAATACAGTACGTTCGTGTACTTCTTCATCACACGTGGCGTCAGTGTTCGCGTAGCTGGCTCAAAACCGCCTTTACTCCCAGCCCAACCATCCTGCGCAAATGCTACCATGTTTCAGAGATTCCTGTGTCACTACTTCTGAATATTTCCGTTCTAAGATAATAAGCGCGCATACACGCTTTTAAGCACAACCAGCGCTATGACTCGGGAATAGATACTACGTTCTACTGGGGCACGTAACTCGCCGTGGGCGGCACGTGCGGCGCGTGCCACGAGGCAAGGCCGCCGATGCCCAGCCGACGGCGCCGACGGCAGTGACGCTGACTGACGTACACGTGGTGTACACGTGGCCTATTGGCCACGTGTGCATCGGTAACCTAAACCGCCGCCGCACGACCCCATCACCCGCCACCCCCCCGTCGCTCGTCGCCCGCATCGATCGCCCATCGCCGCCCGCCGTCGCTCCCCCGTCGCCGTCGCCCGCCGTGGCCCTCTCGCCGCCATCGCTCCCCCGTCGCCATTTCTCCCTCGGCGCCGTCGCCACCCCAGTGTTCGCCGCACGCTTCGCGTCGCACGCTCCGTCGTCCGCACGGCCTGTCTTGCGACGCTCGTCTCGCGCCGCGCGCCGCTCAGCCCGCCGCGCACCGCCCGCCGTTTGCCAGTTTGCCGCTTTCTGCCGTCCTTCCGCGGTCTGCTGTTTCTCATCGCGAGCCGCACACCCTCCTCATCGCGAATCCGACGGCGCCTAGGCAGAAGTACAACAGGCGCAGCCAAAGCGTTTACCCACCCCCTTTGCGAAAATCTGGCGTTTGCCGCGCCTCGTCTCAACACCGCGCGTCTCGCCAGAGCCACGCGGCGTGGCTGTTATGCTGCTCGATCGCGCTTGCTGCCCAATGCGCCCCGCCCCTCCGCATGGCCTGGATCGCGCCCTCTCCCGCGTCGCTGGACGCCCGTGCTCCTCCCTCGTTGCGAGCGGCAAACCTCACCGGGGACGGCTGCGGCCGCTTCGCCTTCGCCACCGGCCTGGCCGCAGTGCACGCGAAGCGCGCACCAGCGTCACAACTTCACGGATTATCTCAACTGACGCGCCCGTAGGTCGGACGTGGACGTGGTTGCTCTGGCGTTCTGGCCGGTGGGCCCGCACCGCCCGCTGCTGGCCGTGGCCACACGCGGCTCGCTTCGGCTGTACGACACGCGCATCGGCCGGGGCAGTCGCGTCGCGCACGCGTGCGAGCTGCGCGTGACGGCCCACGCAGCCGGCGCGCATATAGTGGCCGCAGCGGCTGCGCGCGTGCTAGCGCTACCAGGATCTCTGGATGTCGCGCACCAGGTGCGCATGCCGCGCTGGCCATGCACGCGCGCAGCGTCCACGCTGCGCGCGTGCATGGCCAGCGTGGTGGCCGTGGAAGAGGGCGTGGCGCGCGTGTATCTGTGGCGCCAGGTCGTGACGGAAATCCGCGACGCGCGGCTGCGCGACGCGACTGTTGCCATGCGCGAGCGCGGGCTGCCGGCGGGCGTACAGACGGCGACGTGACGCTTTTTGCGCTGGCCGGGCGCGCGTTCGCGGACGACTCGTCCGGAGGCGTGAGTAGCGGGCCATTGGTGGTTGGGGCGTTGCATGCGCGCGGCTGCTGCTGGCGGCCAGAGAGCACGGCCGTGAGTTGGTCACCGACCTGCCGAACACGTCGGAGTGCCCGACCGTGCGCCTGGCCCGGCCACGGGCCGCCGCCGTGGACCGCGTGTTGGACGGCGCGGCGTTCGCAGCAGACGACGACGCCGACGAGCCGGATGTGGCCGTTCGGTGCGTGGACGTGCCGTATCGGGACGCGCGCGTGCGGAGAGGCCCGGCGCGTAGGCTTGGGGCAGGTTTCGGCTTCCACGGCGGCGCGCTGGGACGGGGTACGAGACGTGGACGGCTGTGACGAGGACGGGGTATCCGGCGTGGCGTGCTGGTGCCTGAGGGTCGTTTTATACCGCGTCGACATGTATGCATGCAAGCCGGATTGTCTGTAAGCAATTCGTAAAGTTTAGCAACTTTGCATATAAGTTCTATACCGCATGCAGATGCGCCACCAAGCACATGCACGGCCGTGACGAGCGTAGGTTCACATGTAAATTGACCAATGGGAAACTTCTCCTTCATCGTCGTTTAGGAGTGACAAGAGCGGCAAATGACGTGCATGCATGCACGCAACCTCAAATGTGGGCTGTCGGATGTTGCATTCCTGCATGCACACTTTCCGTATCATACTGCATTACAGCAAACATGGCAGCCAATTAAAATTCATTTTGCGTGCATGCATGCACGTCGAAACCCGGTATAAAACGGCCCTGAGATAGCGGCGCGTCGGCGCGGGCAGCGAGGGCGCCGAGTGGCTAAACTTATTATTTATTATATGCACACGTGGCTGCTCTAAAATTATTTCTTATCCCTAGGAGAAATAGGGTGTCATAAACTGTAGCAAATAGAGGGCAAAGTGTAAGCGGGTGGGTAAATAGAGCACATTTAGAGCGCATCTGTCACGATTTCTTAACTTAATGGATGCGCAAGGTGCAAATAGAGTTCAAATAGAGTGCATTATTTTTTGGGGGAAATTGAAATGTCCTGACATACAAAAAGAGTGCAGTTAGAGAACAATTAATTGAGACGCGATACTGTACAGCTGTACTTCGCGCGATATGAACTCATTTTGCTACTCTATCAACGTACTTGTCGTACCTTGATAGAGCAGCAAATGAAAGGCGGATAGGCGGCATTCAACCTCAAAAATACTCCCTGCCGGATATCAGCGTCACGTGGTGGCTCACAGTAATATTGGAAACTGTGTTGGTTCGCGGAGGCATCGAGGTGGTGTAGTTTCAGCGTGACAACGTGGTCTTCTAGAATCAGGAACTCTGGTTACTAAATGTCCAGATTCCAGGGCATAAATCTTCGCCCGTCCTTATTTTTTTTTTTAATACTTCGACTTGGCCCATTAAACTTCAAAAATCTAGAGCTGGAGTTCATGATTGCAATGGTATTTTATTTGATAAAATTTGGATTGCGCAACCACGGATTATTGTTACATCAAAGTTTAGAGAGAAAGCGCAATCTACGTAAAGAGCACCAATCAGCAAGTTTAAAAGTAAAACATATAAGACATAAACTCATCCAAAAATAAAATCTAAAAATACTGCCAAGAAATTTTAGAACTGGAGGTCCTGACTACACCTATAATTATCACATCTAAATTACTCAGCAACTTGCTGACAGCAAGCCTATTCGTACTGACTCTCCCTCCTCCCCAGTTTAGAGGCGCCGCTGTTCGGAAAGGCTACAAGATCCTTTCCGAACAGCGGCGTAGAGCAACTGCAGCGCTTACTACAATAACAGATCTCCATATATTGTTCTACGCCAAAGCAATGGAGCCGGCGCAGCGCCGTCCGTCGCCACCGAGCCCAAGTGGCCCTCGGTGGCGACGGACGGTGGCACCGGCGGGGGCGCCTTGGGCGTGACGCAGCCACGCGCGCGCCACAATATGTGTCCACGGAATATGCGGCGGAGAGGCGTCGGCGCATCAGCGCGGCCGCCAGCCGCCTCCCAGCGCCGCCGCGCCAGTCCCTCGCGACTACCTACCGCAGCCGTGCGGCGGTACTACCCGCCGGCGGGCCAGTGCCATTACCTGAATGCCATCTCTCATACGCGGTGGAGCCGCGCGCGTTGCCCCCGTCCGTCGCACCGCCGCGCGCCACAACCCGCGCCCGTCCACGTCACGCGCCCGGCTCTCCACCACTGGTGGAGAGCTGGGCGCGTGACGTAGCCCGTTCCATGTGTACGCGTGGCACTCGTACACATGAAACGGGCTATTTAACTTATAGAAACTAATCTTTTACCTGTATTGGCCGCTACGTCGACCCGGCTGTGTATTGGCGGACGGACCATGCGCAAAGCGCCGACGGAGCCACTTGTCACTTGTCCGTAACAGTAATTCGGGTTTCTACGCCGATTACTCTTCTTTAATTGATTTTGCTTTATTCTAAATTTTATCCGATAGAAATATAGATATATCTATATTTCTATGGGATAAATTATATAACTAAGTTACCGTCCAATTATTTATTCTTCATGCGAGGGCGCCACCGATGCCGTTCTGTCGTCGCCGGCGTCAGCAGATGCCGCTCCGCTCGTGCTCCGCCTTCGCAATCTCCGCCCTCTGCACGCCGCCCGTGGTGCTGCGGCGTATTCTTCTCGAACCACCTAGTCACCACAATCTTCTCGGCAGAGCCGAAGTACCAAGTCATCGAGGCCCTGTTCCTCGTGCTCGTGCTCTTACTCGCGCTATCTCGCGTCGCGCTCACGCGCGCGTACAAACATGGGTGCCGCACATCAGCCGCACTCATGCCCGCACAACACGCCGCAAAAATCTCCGTGTGGAAGCTGGCCGCGCTGGCCGACCCGCTGCCGCCCGCGGTGGTCGACTCCGTCCCAAGCCGTGGGTGTGCCTGGCTCGTGCAACGCGTGAGCCTCGAAGATGGCGAATAAGCTATAACGCTGTTAAACAGCGCCGACAACAGCTTGTCGCGCAGCACGGCCGGGACGCCCTCGGCGCGCGCAACGGCAGGCAGCGTGCGCGCCACTGGCGATTCGCGTGCCTGTTCGGCCACGGCGCGCGTCACGGCCAGGTCCAGCGGCGTGTCCACACACCCGACCACCACACCTGTGGCCAGACCTTCGCGCAGCGCCGGAATGAGCCGCGACAGCGCGGCATTCGCGCTAAACTCCACTGCGGCCAGAGAGGCATCATGCGTCACGCAGGGGGGCGCGTCGGCAAACAGGCCGCGCCATCCGCGCGTCACTGCGCGGCGTCACTGCGCGCTCCCATGCTTCGTGCGCCCCGGCCACAAGGCCCAGTGGCACGCGGTCGCGTGCCAGTTCCAGTGGCGCGGACAACGCGCCCGACATCACCGCCACGCCTGGACGCGGGCGCGACGCGCGGCATGGAGCGCGTGCTGGGTCATGACAGTGTGGAGCGCAGTCAGTGGTCCGTGGAGGTTTTGTGCGACGTGCGCGCGTGCGGTACGGGAGACGGCCGTCGATCGGCCCGCCAGTCCGGTACGCAAGACGCACTGCGCATGCGCTTGGTGCCGCGTGGACAGACTAGGCGTATTCAGCACGCCGTCCACGTACCCAGAGCGCTCACCCTATTCAGTACGCCGTCCCCGTACCCAGCGTCCTCACCCTGTTGCGATGGCGTTCGTCTTGGGCAGCTCCTTTCGCGCCCACGGCAGTGCGCGTCTTTTTTTTCGTTCCGCCCGTGCCCTGCTTCATCCAGAACCGCTTTCACCCACCGTCATCCCCGAGAAGGGCGTCGCCGACAGAACCATAAATGCTCGAGACCACTTTGCGACGTCAACGTCACCCATTCCAACACAAGGCGACCTACTTCGGCTTGTATTGGAATGGCGCAGCTGAGCCGCCGCATCGCTGCACGGAGACTGCAGCACCACACTTCGTACGCGTACGGTCGGGAGCCAACATGATGTAACGGGCCGGAGAGGACCCCCGAAAATGCAGTTCTTGGCAATGGACCTGGCGCCTGAACCCGTGGTCGCAGCGCAGCGCATGAAGGCTCGTTCCAACCACCACGTCCTGGTTCATCACTATCAACAGGCGGAGGACCTCGACGCTACCGACAAACGGCGTCGGAGCGACCGCGCCGCAAATGTGCCACATACGCGCGAAAGGGCGTCTTCAGCCGGCACACCACAACGGGTAGACGACTTCACTCTTATGTTCTTTCTGTAGCGCATTGTGGCGAATTCATATAGCCGTCGGACGCGCTTCGACCTCAACTATTGAGCAAAATAGGCCTCATTCGGGTAAACGAGCGTCCCCATCCAGCACAATACCTCTAGTCCACGACCGCTCTCTTGTGTTCCTTCTCTCGCTCCTCGAGAAGAAGGCATGGAGCCCTTGAACGCGCTTCAAGCTCAAATATTGAGCAAATGCGCGCCGACGAGTGTCCCCGGCCGGCACAACCCTGCGAGTCCACGAGCAATGTCTTGTGATCCTTCTGTTGCTCATCGAGACGAATCCATAGGGCCCTTTCACACGCTTCAAGCTCAAATATTGAGCAAATGCGCGCCGACGAGCGTCCCCGGCCGGCACAACCCTGCGCGTCCACGAGCAATGTCTTGTGAACCTTGTGTTGCTCATCGAGACGAAGCCATAGGGCCCTTTCACACGCTTCAAGCTCAAATATTGAGCAAATGCGCGCCGACGAGCGCTCCCGGCCGGCACATGCCTGCGAGTCCACGAGCACTCTGTCTTGTTCCTTCTGGGGCTCATCGAGACGAAGCCATAGGGCCCTTGAACGCGGTTATAGCTCAAATATTGAGCGAAATAGGCCGTATGCGCACAAAACGAGCGTCCCGGCCGGCACAACACTGCGAGTCCAGGAGCATTCTCTTTTGTTCCTTCTGTGGCTGTTTGAGAAGAAGCCACAGGACCCTTGAACGCGCTTCAAGCTATAATATTGAGCGAAATAGGCCGTACGCACTAAAAAGAGCGTGCCCGTCCGGCACAACCCCACGAGCCGACGCGTACTCTCTTGTGTTCCGTCTTGCATCATGGAAAAGAAGGTATAGGGCCGTTGAACGTGCTTCAAGATCAAATATTGAGAATGATAGGCGGCCTGGAGTACACCAAACGGATGCGAACGACATTCGAGCGCGCTGGCACGCTCCCCAATGCGCTGAGTGACAGGTTCTTGATGCAAATATGGGACTGTTCGGCAGACGGACGCGAACATTTTGCCAATGCCTGCATGTTGTTGTCGTTGGTGTAGTGCATCTGGGACCGGAAGCACGTAGGTATTGTTGACTTATTGTACATTGGTGACGGTGATGATGCCATGGAGGGAGGGTGGGAACCAAGTAATGTTACGAAGATGCGTTAAATGCGTTTTGATACGTCTGAATAAAATTGCGGGATTCGGGCGCCCTAGAATTATAATTCAGAAACACCTTTTTTATTCATTTATTCCACTATTTTACGTACACTGTCTCCCTCTTCGGTCGGGGACTTTTCATTCCAAGAGTAAAAGGTCTGCCTAACTTTGTATGTCGTCTCAACTGTCGAGACGTGAAGTACACCTTCAGAATTGCCCTCTTCGTTTTCAGGTGCTACCTCCGTATTAACGATGTGAACTTCACTTTCATCAATAGGGTGTACCAGGCCACGTGGGTTACTTCTCTTACGAATAGAGCGCTTTTTCGCTCGATATCTTTTCTTTTTCAGGATGTTTTCGCGTTGTCGATTTCTTCCATTTCTTCTCCAAGACCTTTTTCGTGCTGTACTTTCTGACACTCGTTCATTCGGGGGGTCATTACATTCATTCGTATGACCAGGAGGTGCCGGAGCTATTAGCGGAGCACGTTGGTGGGGGTTTGGCACCCTGTCACGATTGACGTAAAAGTATTGAAGAAGCACCGGATTGTCAACGGTCGTAGTGGATCGTAAAGCAAAGACATGTACATTTTCAGGGAGCACCGCAGATATAACATCTGGTAGACGTGAAACAGCATGATTTCCAATGATCGATGTCGGAGCAGCGGCCGCGGATGCATCGGAAGCTGGTTGATGAGCGGAGGTTGGTGCATAGGAGAAAATGCTAGAATCCGAATGGGAATTAGATGCACTTTGCTCCTCTTCAATTGAAGACATGGTTTGCTGGGATGGGGAAGCTGAGGATGCAAATGCACAAGACATACAAACGCGACTTCCGTCCAGACGGGGCGTACCACAAATACTGTGCATGGGCTTCTTGCAGTGACTGCAGATGTCAGTGTCACGGGTGACGACAGAACCTTTGTACCAGCACCTGTCGGGGTATTCGCAGCAGACTAGGCAGAGCATGATAATCTGATAATGCGGGATTGAACATGAAAGCGTAGAGCGGAGTTGGTGCCAATGTGCTTCGGGCGGACTTCGGAATCCCGTATATACGGAGTGGTACGTCGTAGTTCGAAGTCCAATTCTGGGCAGATATTATATGCAGCCCCAAGGCCATGGCTAATGCGCATGGCCATAAAAGGGCATTATCCGTACGGCTCCTACAGTGCCGTGCAGATGTGAGGATGCCTCATATATATGAGGATGCCTCATATCAGTGCACCACTGGAGGACTGACGTATACAGTGCATTATGTATACATACATTTCTCCTTTTAAGAAACAGATTCCCCGTTTTCCACGTTCCTATTCGGACACGACGAAAACCTGTCACGCAAGTAACAGGACGACACATACGGATATACCAATAGTATTTGTAGTAGAAGTAATGAGATAAACTTCCACATCCCGAATCACAGGGGAAGATTATCTTGTGGTGTGCTTACAGCATATCTCGCCCTTTACAGTTCAATCTCCTCAGGCGTCTCTAGCGACTAGGCTACGTTGCGCAACCGCTCAACCATGTACAGTATCTACCCGAAGCACAGGGCCCATGGGACCTGTGATTCGGGATGTGGAATTTGGGAGGACTCCGGCACTGGACTACGGACAACCTTGGAAGGTTGGCCATAATGCAGTGGCTCCTTTTTTTGCTGCGATGAAGTTTCGTATAATTAAGTTCCTGTTCCTCCCTACGTGGTGGTTTCGTTCAAACATGAATACAGCCCCAATGGGATCAATGGGGCAGCCCCAATGGGACCAATGGGGCTGCATCCAGATGTGGCATACCCGTAGCGTGTTACGTTTATGGACTTTTAATTGGTCAAATCGAGACACGAACAGCATAAACTAACGAATAGGATCATTGCATTGTGGGACAAGAATAGGTTTA
>JAULBV010229483.1:0-13427 GCA_032358295.1 Pterothamnion heteromorphum | reverse complement strand
CGCACTACGCAAGCCATGCCATGGCAGTGGCCCCTGCCATGAGAACAGCACCCGCTGCCTCCCAATACACTCATTTTCCTTATGTGCCCTATAAGAATAAAATCATATCCGATGATCATCGCATGATGTTCGTATTGGCGCATAGCATGTCGAAAGATATCCCAACGATGTTCGAATGCTGTACATACGAAAGTAGGCCCGAGATGCGTATTTAAAATTCCCCCGAAGATCCTCCAATGATACCCCGAATAGTACAGTCAAAATCGATATGGAACATCATACGGGAGTGCTCATCGCGGCTCTTTCTTCCAGTATTTTTTGATTAAAATTGGTAAAGTCTGCAGTTTAGCCGTATAGTAAAATTCTGAATGCCACTCGAAACCCAGCTTCCAGGGTACCAATCAGCGCCCTAAATGCTCTTAGAAGATTTCTATCATGATAAACCGTGATTGGCCTCCTGGAATTTGAAGTTCTAGAACCGCTTTTTGATTCCGCGCACCACCCCATTCACATCCAGACCCAGCGCCTCAGGCACCTGCGGGGAGAAGCGGAGGCACCCGTGCTACGACGAACATAGAAATGATAGATACAGCACTGGTGAAAACTACTTGGCGTACACGGATAGGAACCGCCAACCATTACTGTAAGATATCCCGGGAAAACATACACAACGCCGCCTGTACCACGCCTACTGTATACAGCAGGCGTGGTACCGGCGCCGTTATATCTGACTATCTGCAGTGCTACATCAATTAGTGCGATCCTGCACCGACCACCCACGCCTCCGCCCGCCCTCCCTCCCGCTCGTCGGCCTCCTTGCGTCAAGCTGCCGGCATCACCCGCCGAGCCCGCGCCTCCGGCATCTCCCGGTCGCGCTCTGCGCGTGCCTCTACCCTACGCGCCATGGACTCCTTTCTATTCGCAATGGCGACGTTATTGCAGATGACCACGGCGTTCATTGCGCGCTTGTTGTCGAACGCCGCACTCTCGGTGGCGGACATCGTGGACTAACGGTATTGCTGCAGGTGCGCGGCCGGGTTCTGCTTCTGCGTGCAGGTGGCTGGCCTTCGCCGCCCTCGCTGTTTCGCCCGGCTACCGGCGAGGGATATGAGGTCGTGGCAGCACTGTCCCTGCCGCGCCACTTCTTTTCGGATGCGCCGCTCGCGCTGCTGCGCTTCGCCGGGCTGTTCTCGTCACCATTTCCATCGCGCATGGCGCGCGCGGCCGCGGCGCACGTCGTGATGGCTGCGGCTGATCCGTCACCACTGCTATCCGCGGTGGGCCGGTCCGTCCGCGTCGGTTCTGCTGGTGTGCGCGCGGGACGTCTCAATCCTCGCCGTTCAGCTGTTGGGTTGCGCGCGCGTCATCACCAGGGTGCGCGCGTGCGGCTGCGGCACGCGCGCGCGGCGGGCGCGGGCGCGGCCGGTCTCTCGTCTGTCGATTACGCACGGGCTGCTGCCGGTGACGGTTGAAACGTCGTCACACCGCGTGGAGGACCATGACCGAGACCGTCTATGACTTTTCACTCCCGCACCTGCCCCTCCGCGCCACCCGCGCCCTTCTCCCCAAGCCGCCGCTTGATCAGCTCCACAACACGGTCCACCACGCGCCGCTGCTATCACTCGGTGACAAACGCGCTCGGGTCGCCCACCGTCTCGCGCATGCGCGCCACCTAGTCCAAACCATGCATCCGGTCGTCCTCGTCCTTGGCCTACATCACCTGCGCGAGGAACTCGTCGCGCCCGGCCCGCACGCCCAGCTGCACCAGCAGCGCGTAAGTCACGGACGTCTCCTCGATCCCGCTCCCGCGCATCATGCGCAGGATCTTCTCCACGCGCCCAGCTCACCGCGCCGCCCCGGCCCCGTTGATCAGCGAAGATAACGTGTACAGGTTGGGCCGAATGCCGGCCGCCTCTATCTGCTGCACCACGGCCACCTCGGCGACGCGCGCGGCGGCCAGGTCGCCGTGGCGCACCAGCGCGGAGATCATGCTCGTGTACGCCACCAGGTTGGGCTGCACGCCATGCCCGGTCATTAACTTGAGCACGGCTTGCATGTTGTCGAACCGTCCGTCGCGCCCAGTGTGTCGAACACAGTCGAGTACTAGATAATGTCGGGCGCGCACCAGTGCGTCTCGCGCATCACACTCAGCACATGAAGCGCCACGTCGCCGCAGTTGTTGCGCTCGGCCCCGTCCAAGGCAGCCAGCACCGAGTTGAAAGTCGCCACGGACGGCCCTAGCCCACCGGTAATCATGTGCTCGTGCAGCTGGAGCTCGCTCTCAAGGATGCCGGCGCGCCCGCACATGGTGAGCATCGTGGTGAAGCACTGGCCGTTGGGCCGCAGCCCGCACGCCCACATCTCCTCGTCGATGAAGAACGCGCCCTCGAAATGGTCGCTGTGCGCGGCAGTGGCGATCAGCGCGTAGAAGCGGAAGATGAAATAGGCGCAGCGTGCGGAGTGGTCGCAGCCGAACTTCATGAGGGGGAAGAAGAGGTCGGTGTAGACGCGGCGTGGTGAAGCGGGCGCGCAGGGAAGGGGCGGCGGCGGCGGAGCCCATGACGCGGGCGACAGCGGGCCAGCCGGAGGTGCGGATGAGGGCGGAGGAGACGGGAAGAATGGAGGGGTAGGACATGTCGGATGTGTCGCGCTCGACTAGCGTGAGCAGCATGGCGATGTAGACGGATGATAGGGCGGAATTGATGGCAGCCACGGCCGAGTGCGGCGGCGTGGGTGAGCGGTGCGGAGAGGCGGAAGAGGAGGTGCTGAAGGAGCACGGGCAGGCGCGCTTGCGGGGGATTGGGGGGGGGGGGGGGGGGGGGGGCGCTGGGTCTGGCCGCGCGAGCGAAATCGCGAAGAGGAGGGGCGCCATGGCGGGGGAGTCTCCCCCTCCCCGTCCTCCCCTGCACCGAGAACTTGAAGTTCTCGGTTGGGGCGACGAGGCGGGGGGTCGGGCGGGCACAGGAGGGTGTAACTTAATTTTGGCTACAAAAGTAGATAGTGCGCATGGGCAGGGTTGCCGCGCATTTGCGCGGGCGAGGGCCGCGGCGCGCATGGGAAACGCGGTCGGCGCGTGCAAACGCGCGGCACGGCCAGCGCGCGCGGCCCGGCGATGGCGCAGCGGCGGGTCAAACTATGGGTGGAGAATCGATGGCGCATGTAAAGAGAGGCCCACGGCGCTGCTCCCAGATTATATTTTATTTTCTGCCCCGTAAGCGCGCGCTTACACCGGCGCCCCAGCCGAGATACAAAGTCGCGCGCGCGCTGCAACACGATTGGCCTATGCGAAACTCGCCTGCGCCGCGATTGCCTTTACAGAGTAACATTACAGGTAGTGCACCTGCGCCAAAATATTATAAGTTACTTTAAGCGGCGTCATGCGCCAACGAGTGGTTCTGGCCAATCTGGCGATGGCCTAGGAGTTTTATTGTAAAATTAAAATACTAAATCAGGCTTTCAGTCAAATATTCGTTTCCCAATATTGGTGGTCAAATTAATTTTAGGAAAAGAAGGGCTGGCACCAGCAGTGCATGCGAGAAGTTTGTCGTCGCCGTATGATACCGTCCCGAGGACGGTATCATACCCGTACGGGGACGGCAGCGCGAAATGTTGTACACCAGATAAGGTTATCTTATGGGTAGCGCGGTCGCCACGCTCCGCGCCCGCTCCCCCAGCACACGCGCGTCCGCGCACGCCAGGTTCTCCACGCGTAGCTCCAGCCCGTTCAGCAAGTCCACGGCCGGCCCTGTGCCTTCCAGATTGCTCACGACGCGCGCACAAAACATACAAAACCCCTTCCCGACGTCTTCCGCGAACAGCACCCGCGGCTAGAGCGCGTGGAGCGAGCTTCACAGACTTGAACATCCGCAACCGTCGCACGCGCCTATCCCATGCCAAGCCCGCCACCACGCCACGCACCAGCGCGATGCGCACGCGTCCGGTACGCGCATTGCGCGCCACGACAAGCGCGACAACCTCGTCCAAGGCCGCACACTCTCGCAGCGCGCCGATGCTCGCGGCCGCGGCAATGGCCGGCTCACCGCTCTGATTAGTGCAGTCCGCGCCGTTCCCGCACGTAAGCACGGCCGTGATCAACGCAGCGGCGGCCTGGCCCCTAACTTCATCATCCGCGGTCGCACACACGCGTCCGAGCTTCCACAGCGCCGCGCCACACGCGCCAAGCCCGATCCCCAGGTCAGTCTCCGCGCACCGCGAAAACTCCAGCAATGCCTCCATCGCAGCCGTCTGCCCGCGCAGGTCGCCGAGCGCGGCCGCAACGGCCACGCACGTACGCGGGTCCGGCACGTCGCGCATTCGCGTTGCAAGCGTTTCCACCACTCCACGCCCTCTCTTCCCGAGCAAAGTGGCCACTTCCGGGTGCATGCCCAAGTGCGCGTCATTCGCTGCGCACGGCGGCCGCGCCGCACTGCGCCGCGCGCGCGCTTCGACCCCGACTCGGCGAGCCAGCGCGGGGTGGCGTGTCGCGCTGCAAACGTCCTTCCACGTGAATTCGTGCGAGGCGCACGACCGAACCGTGGCAGTATCTACGGCGCACACATAGCGCGTCCGCGTCACAGGCAGCGGATCTTCGGCCTCGGGATGTGCGGCAGTTTCGGCAACCAGCTGCGTTCGGCCGAACCTGCCGGCCTAGCGCGGCATCAGTGCGTTGGCCAGACGACGTTGCCGCGGCAAGCACATTCTGATAGAACATAAGATTCGGGTGTAGCTCCGATGCGAACCGCGTCGTGCAAGGCCGGCGGAAGGCGGTCCAGCACGACCGCGCCAGCCGTAGCGGGTTGTCGCTCGTGGAGCATGGGAAGCAGTTCCGGCGAGCCTGCCGAGTCGCACGCCACAAGGTCCATGAATGGCGCAATGAACAGTTCCATGGACGCCGCGTGCAGCCCGGTCATCATGCGTGCACCGCCGTCGCCACACGAACAGCCCGTACCACGCGGATGCGAGGTTATTGCGCTGGCACGGAGTGTGCCCATCGACGATATCAACCGTCGGTGAAAACGGCGTCGGGTGAACCGGCGCGAGCTCGACTGTCACGAACGGAGTGGGCGGGGGTCAGCCGCAAGAGCCACGGACGTTGGCAAGGGACACCAGAGCAGCACCGGCATGTCGAAGAGCACGCGCACTGCGGCAAACACAACTTGCTCCGAATACAGCAGCAGCAACAGATATGTATGCGGAAACAGTAGTACGAGCGCGTACAGCGGGAGCTGAGCACACAACTCTTCGAGCGCGGATAGGAAGACCGACGGGTTGGAGATGACGCGACGCGGCGACGGGTTGGAAATAACGCGACGCGGCGTCGAGCGCGGGCGTACGCCCGCCGCAGCGGCGGGCGCGCGTAACTTGTGCGGCGCGACGATCGGCGCGCGCGGCTTGTACGGCTCAGCGGTGGGGATACAGACGGGGTAGTGGAAAGACGGCTATGTGCGCTGGTATCGTTGGAGACTTCGATGGATTTGGCGAATAGGCCGGCGTAGAAATTTATGAATGGCACCTTCCACGCTACACTTCTATCGAAACGAGCGGTTTATCACGTGGCATACGTCTGCACCACGAAAGCCAATCAGATTTGAAGGAAGAAGGGCAGAAGACTTGGCTATTTAAATTTTGTTCATGAGCATCTCCACCGGGGCTGGCTGAAAATGGTGCTTTTTTATATTTCACATTATAATATTTCCATCAAAAGGTATTTTAGACGCAGAAATGTGCAATTTTAATTTTGTGAGCGGTGAGATCACCGCCGGCGTAAAATCGGGAGGCGTGCTGAGCATGCTGGAAGCTTCCAGAGGAAGCACGCCCGGAGACTCATTTCATTTTCGCCCCCTTGGATGTGGATGGGATACTCCACGTACAGTACATGTACTGTACCTGTACCCGTCTGTACCGGTCCCGCTTATCTTAATCGCTGGCGATTGTCGCTTGCGGCGGCGGCCGCCACCTCCCAACGCATCCCGGTGTTGGGTGCAATGGAAGCGACACCCGCGTGCTTCGTCGCGTGCTCTCTGCACACGCTCTCGCCTATGCCCAGCATCAGCCGCTTGTGCTCGCGTTCTTGCCGTCTCTGCTCCCGCTTGAGCTCGTATGTTCTGCTTGCGCACATGCCGCCTCGCGCTCGGCGCCGGCACTCCGTCCCTCTGTCCTATCACGCGCGGTTTCGCATGCGCTGATGTCTCTTTCTGCTTTCGCCCTCACCCCGCGCTTTCCCATCACGCGCTAACCCTGCACCGTCGCTCCGACGAACTCTCCCACGCGTATACGCGATCTACCCACGCCCTGATGGCCGATGACTTCCATGCCCCGCTTTGTCGTCCGTTCGCTCACTTACTCACCGTTTCGCTGCGCAGCCCGATCAGCGTTCACGAGCTTGTTCGAGCGGTCCATCCTGTTTGCATTTCTCATCCATTCGTGCCGTTGTTTCGCCACGAGCTCTCTTTTCATGCATTCATGCCCGATATGCCGCGGACATGCAGCTCGGACAACCGCGCCCGCGTTTCGGCCTAGTTTTCCCACTTTGTCACTACAGTCAATGTTCCGTTGCTCTCCCGCTGGTAGTTCCGTCTAACACGCCCGCCACCTGCTCCCCGAACGTCGTCAAGCCCACCGTCCACATGGCCCTATCTCACACACACACATACCGGTCCTACACATCTCGCTCGCCGCGTTCGCTCCGCGGTGTACTGCCCGTTCGCGTGAGCAACGCGTATTACGCTGGTGTCCTTGCGTTCGCGCGATGGTTTTGCGCCGTGCCCGATGCATCGGGATTCACGACTGTATGCAACTCGCGAGCCGCCGCCAAACACCGCGCGCGAGGCAGCTCTTTCCGCCTTAATACGCCGCGCCCGGGCTTTGTCGTCCCCCAAAAGTACGTTCTGCCCGCGCCCTCGCGTTCCGAAAACTACCTTTCCTCCCGCACCAATTATCCGAATGTCCCATCTAAAACGCCCTCCATGACTCACACCCCATACTTGGGCATCGCTTTTCCTCTCTTACACGCTGACAGAGACAAGGCTTTATTCGGTGCACAGTTCCCGACAACTTGCAACCGGCACCGTGCATAGCTCTAGAGCTCTAGATGTGCGGGTCTCCAACAGTCTGTTTTTATTTTACTTTATCGTCGCTGTGCTTCTCCACTGCGCTTGTCCGGGAAACTGGGGGTGGCATGTGATGGTGCCCTCTTGGCTGAAGGGTGCGACACATCAAACTGCGACGTGTGGCGAGTATAGTGAAAGCCGCCCGCAATCGTGCAGGTCACGACGCGCGGCCCGTCGTACCAGGTGGAAGACAGTCGCGGTTCAAGAGCTCTCGCACGCGGCCTTGTACTGTGTCTTGTCATTCGTGGGCTGCGTGGGCGACAGGGCGGCTAGTGCATGCGTGAGAGTCAGGACGGTGGCGAGGCGGACTTGCAGGTAGCCAGCACTGCATGCCTTCTGCTGATGGTCGGGAAGCCGCGAGGTCGTCGGTCGTTTTCGCATGCCGCGGTAGAAGATGAGATTACCATGTCGGAAGATGGCTACCGGCCGAAGCCCGCTCCATCAAGTCCCGGCACGCACGCCGCACGCCAATGTAAGTCCGTCATACACTCCCACCGTCTACACCGGGTGTGCAGTGAGGGTCCCTCATTGCACATTCATCAGAAACCGCGATGCTGCAACGTACTGCCCAACCATTTCAAGTGCCGTCTTCCCTTCAACCCTAATCGCACTCAGTTCGGCAGTCTGCCGTGGTCTACATCGACAATATTCTGACGTCAACGGCGGCTATATATGTCCTCTCCCCCGCAGAAAACTTCCCAGGCCAGAACTACCACTGACCAAAGCTCTGACAGTCATAACAGCGCGTTCGCAGCTCCGTGATTCATCCCCGCGCGACAAGCACCGAACAGCAAACAGTGATTGCGTCGCTGCGCTTCCGCCGCCGCTGGCCTTTGAAGCCCGCCATTGAGAGGCGATGAAGGTCGCGGCTGCGCAGTGCCCCGACACGCGTCCCACCGACGCGCCTTCGCACGCTTCTGATCCATTCGTGCCGCGTATCCCGTGCGCGCGCTTCGCTGACCAGATGCACGTCACAAGTTCCCTACTTCCGCTTTCGCGGTCGCGAATGCGCGGCTTCCTGTCTAACCCTCACAAGCAAGCACATTCTCAATATTGCTGCCGCGTTTCGGCGACGGCGGAGCCGTCGCGTGCACGACGTTTTGGCGGCCGCCGCCGCCGGCGGCGCCAGCGCCCGTCCCAGTCTCGTCTGTCGTCTTCATCGCAGTGCCGCCAGAATTCGCCGTCGGTACCTTTCGTGCACGGCGGCTGCTCTGCAACGCAAAAACATCGCTGCCGCCGTTGGTACGTGTGTAGCGGCGCAGCCAAGCCCTTCTGTCCCCGCCGCCGTGGCATGCGCGCCGCGCCGACGGCACAACCGAATGGCCAGTACCGATGTGGCGGCCCGGCGAGCGGTTGCCCTCGGTGACGGCAGACGGTGGTGCTTGGTGACAACGCGCGACGGTGCGGTGACGGCGCCGGATCACGGCGCGAAACTGCGTGCGTTGACGGCGCGGGACGGAGCGGTGACGACGCAAGGTGGCGCGCCGTGGCGCGCGGCGACAGCACCAGGGTCACGCGACGTCGCGCGACGGATCGGTGATGGCGCGACACGCTGTGTGGTGGAACGCTGTGCGAGGAGGCCGGGTGACGCGCTGCGGCGCGCGACGACGCTGTTGTGACGTCGCCATGTGGCGCGCTGTGGCGCGCGTGCCACAGTTTCGCCGCGGGCAGCGACGGCGCCATGTGAGTCGGGACTGTGCGCGACTGGCGCACATTCAACGCAATCGTCAACTCGGAGATCAGCGACGGAGCCGGGGCATGCGCGACGGTGCGTGACGGTGCGTGGTGACGCCACGCAACGGCGTGTTTACGCCACGCAACGGCGTGGTGACGGCGCACAGTGGCGATCGGCGATGGGGCCGGGAGAGGCGCTGCCGCTCGCGACGGCGCGGTGACGACGCACAGTGGTGCGCTGTGTTACGCGTGCGGTTGCGTGCAACTGCGACCCGCCTCCCCCCGGAAGAAAGCACCGGTGGCAGCAGTGCAACCCGTGCACGCTACCTGCCCGTGGCAAATTACAGTAGACAATGGTGGTCATGCACCAGAATGATGTGTACATGAATGAATATAGAGGTGACATTTGTGGCTAGTGTGCGATATGCACAACCCGTGCACGATATATAGATCCTCTCCTATTGGTTGTGACGCGAGCCGCGATGGAACGTGCCAGGAGGTTGCGGTAAATTCATAAAAAACGATAAGGCGAACGGAAAGCCTATAGTGCTAATCCATTACACCGTTGTAGGATACCCTGTATTATGCAGAACTATCGCATGAATGCAACCGAAACCCGGTGAAATATACTTACCAAAAACCCTGAACTGAACATAAGTACGAGCACAGTGACCATTATGGTCGCTCAAACGAATATCAGAAATTTAATCAAAAGTCCACACGGAACAGGCCGTCCGTGGAAGTAACCAACAACTGCGTTAGGTTGAGCACGGCGAAAAAAGCTTGGCGATGAAGGTGCACATCGTGGCGAAAAGTGTCACCCAGGATCTTAAAATTCTTCAGTCTCGCGTTGATAGTTTCATGCCTTGCTCTGAGCTGACTGAAGATACTGGCGGAGGTCTCCGAGAGCTGCGTAGACGGTATAATGCAGGACGGGTCCGGGTACCCAGCATCTGCAACCACCTTTTCGCCAGCGTGCAGCTTTCCCTTCACGTTCTCCCTGAAAATAGATAAATCATTCAACATTCCGCACTTATACGGACCCGCAGCCCAAACAATACTGCTCTCGGAGAGGGACACACCTATCTCATACCTCACGCCCGCCGCACGCATTTTATGCGAAAACCAGGAAGGCGAAAACGGAGACGGTTCTTGAATCTTAAAGTCCACACCGTCAATTGAAACCAGAGCACTGTGAAAGAACCTGCCCGCAAGTCGCATCTCAAAGCGAACCTAAAATAAAACAATTAAATTAGTAACGCACAAATATGGAAAATGGCAAAAATGAACTTACCAGTTGCAAACTGGCTATCTCGGATATTACCAGCCACGCCCATTTTCGGAACGTTTTTTCCGAACATTTGGCAAAACCGGCATTGAGCTCCTCAATTGCATAATTTTTCAAGAAATGCAATGCCCAAAGCAGGTGCTTTTCTTCTTTACCGCGCGGTAGGCCGTCGTGAATTGCAGTCCATGTACTTGAACATATACTTGGTGTCACGCCAAAGAATGCGCGAAACGTGCGCTCCGTCGTGGCCGTCGTGCGGTTCGTCATGGTGTCGAATAAATGCATGAAGTCCATTGCGGCCGCGGTGTTTTCAGCGTGAGGTTGACAGGAAAGAGGGCAAGTGGGAAGCAGCACGTGGGGTGAAGCCTATATATGCTTTACCACCAGGACAATCAGAAATAAGAGGTCGCAAAGTAAGTCCTCGCAAAAATATGCTTTGCTACACTTTTCGAATGTACTTACAAATGTTCTTCACTGACATGAATATAGAGACAAAAGCTTCTTTCTGAAATACCTGGAACTTTAGAACTATTGGCACCCCCGCACTGACAAATCAAGATCGTTTTATTTCATTATATACTAGTGCATGCCACGACATGCCATGCGTTGATGTGCCTAAGTAATTTTCTCCCAGATCCTGAAAGTGTATACAGCCGTTGAAGGCAAACTGGAAGGCCGATTAAATTGAAAGTTATCTTATCCAGCAAGCGATAAGTGTAGAGTAGACTGAAGAGCCCTGAGCGTGAATACAAATTTCTATGCTTATATATGGCACTCTGAAATGATTCAAAACGTGCTCAATTCGGCGATTTTATATAAACTCTGTTCAACTTTGACTCCGCCCTAGATTTTTAGTCCCTTCGATGTTATCCGGTTTATGATGTAGAAGGCATTCGTACTAAGCCTATACATTTTAAACGCCCAGGCCATTTTTCTAACGAGGCTGAGAGCTGCCCACATTTCGCGGCATCACTTCACAAATGCAATGCATCGTTGCACAACGCCTTGCCTCGGTCGTAAGTCTGACACACATTCATAGATTGGTGACGACAATTGTCGTAAATTGAAATATTTCTTCATACATATTTAATTTATTTCAGATATTTACATTTATCTGACATGTATAGTGTACTAAATGCATTACTGTAAACATTGTATCAGGTTTCCATGGTGCTCATATCACAAAGGTACATGTCCAGCTATATTCCGCTGTATTCCGAGTAAGTACAGTTCCATTCAGAGCACAAGAAATAGGTACTTACGGAATAAATATCCAACTCGATTCAAATTCATTACAGAGGTAAAACATGTTCAATACAATCAGAGGGCGCGTTTATATGATAAAGTACGACATATAATGAACTTCAACAGGCCGGACCGGAAACACATCGAAGTCGCAATACCTTCTGCTCAACATGCCGCCGCGCCGTTCGTCGCAACCTGCGCTCACCCGCGACTCTGACGCCATCAAGCAGGTATGGAAAGACCTCCAAAATGGCGTCATCACAGAGAACGTGAACCCAAAGTCGGTTTGGTTGTCGCGGCCCATGTACCAGTTGTACGACTTGGACCATTTTCGGAATTCGTTTTCCAGGCATAGGAAGCGATACTTTCAAAACAAAGGTGAGTACTCATTCTTTTACCAGTTTTGTTTTCTTACTCTAACGTGTTTTGTGAAGCAGGCGGAGACCTTGCACCTACGACCGCTGAAGATATGGCTGATCGTAACATGGGCAATGCAGTGGACGATAGCGATGATGGTCTGGAAGATTCAAAACCTGGCTCGAGTGTTTCGAGTGCGCCAGCCGGGTTTATGCCTATCCATTACACGTCGGTGTGGTTCGAACCTGGTACGCAACGGCGGCGGTGTACACTGGCAGTTTTACTCCCAAGTGGCATTGAAGCAGGGTGCTTTCGTTTCGCAGTTGGCCCGGACGGGACATGTGTAGAGCTAAGTCTGAAGTGGCCGTCCCCGCTCGTCGACTTGAAGCTTTTACACAAGAAGTTTTTGACTACCGCCAGTAACGCCTATGCTATGTACCACCCAGAGATTCAGGGGTTTGAGAGAGCTCTCCACGAACGTACTACGCGGGCGTACCATGCGGTTGAAAGCAAGAGCTGCATCCCGCTGCCGTTCGCCGTTGAGCAGTACATCCCAGAGACTCACTATTTGAGCTGGCAGGGGCAATCGGCTAATATTCTGTATATTCGTCTGCTCGATGTCAACAGGGCCTCTATTGATAGCATGCAATACGACAGTAATGCGTTCGAGCAACTGTAATATGTTGCTGGCACTTCACCTTTATTGGTTGCTTTGTAAATGCGTTTCTTGCTTATTATAATTTTATAGTACAATTGAGGCATATGTAACTATTTCTCCCCTTTACCGCATCCTCCAGAAGGAAACGGACAGCGATTCGTCCAAATTCCTTCATACAATTCGTTAGAATTACCTTTTAAAAATTGCGTAGTTGGTGAAAAACAGCACGTCGCCGGTAATCTTTTGAATATCCTTGGGATTTCATGGGGATATCCCAAGTACATCATGCGGGTATCTTTAAACGGAAACCATCGGGATATCATACGTGAAGCATACGTGAAGCATCCGGGATAGCTCCAACAAAAACAATCCTTCTCCTATGCTACCGTACTGCCAGGTTATTCGGTAGTCTTTGGGGCATCATTGGTGCATCAATAAATCTAATAGGGGTGTATCGCATATCATATTAAGATGAAGTTAAATTGATCTAACTCCAGGGAGGTGGATGCGCTTGTCCAGCCATCGTGGCGAAGGTGAGTGAACGGTATGACAATATTTTAATTAAAGTTGAACGATATTTTACTGGTAAATCAATATGAGAAATTAAATAAAAACGCAACTTTTTTGTTCGCAATCGTTTCCCGGTCTAGTAAAATTTGAACTAAAGACAAATTAATATTATATGTGCCGTCTACTTATTATGCTTTGGAGTAGGAGAAGATATTCCCAAGATATCTTGCGCAGTTGGGGCACACCTCGCACGCATACTTCCTGGCCGAGGAAACTGAACATAGCCATGGATTCCTGGCGCAGGATATATGATACCCAGTAATCCTGGCTACCTTGGCCTAGGAATTAAGACGAATACTCCGCTTAAATCCTGGCCGAGGATTCCCAGGATGGTCACTTCCCCAAGCTTTCCTGGGCAGCTGGGGTAGACCTCGCCCAGGACAAACACGCATAATTCCTGGCCGAGGAAGCTGAGGTTTCCTGGCGCAGGATACCTCACCCCCAGGAATCCTGGCTACCTTGGCCTAGGAAGTAAGACGAATATGCTCCTTACTTCCTGGCCGAGGATTCCCAGGATGGCCACTTC
>JAULBV010229482.1:0-49546 GCA_032358295.1 Pterothamnion heteromorphum | reverse complement strand
TGGATGCCTCAAAAAACATCGCCCAACTAAGCGTAGCCGAACATGTTAAGAAACACGTCGGCTCACGCTGATACGTTGTGTGCAATTTTTAGCGGCTCATAGAGCAACTTTTTAGTATACCACCCCGCCCTCGTTATTGCTAGACCTCAAAGCACATGCAAGGCATCTCATCCTCGAATAAGTTACAATGCTTAGATTCATTTTCGCGAAGTTCTTTAAGTGAGAGTTCTTTCATAAACGTATATTTTCCGCCTTTAAAGGATTGCTCAACTCTCTCTCTCTCTGCATAAACTGTGCTATCTGTTTTTAATAAGTGCAACCAAGATTTTTTACCAGCACGAACACATCCGCCAGAGCAATTATTATGGATGTAACCAAGTTTATACATTCGAGGTATATCAATATTATTCGCATTAAGCCAAGATGTAATTTTATCTTTGATAAAAAAATCTTTTGATTCTACCAAAGGAAATCTAGTTTCAATTCCCAATTTGTCGTATTGGAATTTGATTCTTTCTGCTCGATGCTTTTCTGAGTAGTCGATACCGAAATAAACAACGCACTGGTTATCGTATTTTTCTTTTAAGTAGTCTTGGAGGACTTCGACTTTTAAAACTCTTGAACAAGTTGGAACTCTATTACTTCCAAGCATTCCCTGAGCGTTAAATAATTCTTCCGGATTGTTGTATTTTTTATGTTTAAGGAAAGTAATTTTTTTATTGAATAGATTTTCTAGGTCATGCAAAAATCTAAACAGGTCAGCATCTTCCCAACCAGTATCCGTAAATACTAGCTCTGCATTTTTGTCAGAGGCTAATACTAATTTTGCTACATAAGCACTTGTAAGACCGCCCGATATTGTTATAATTTTTTGCATTTCCTTTTTCTCCTTTTCTGAATAAATATAATAAATAGTTTTTGTCAAGCTTTATAAATAATTGCCCCGTGACCTTTTTAGTATTGTCAGAAAAAATAGGACGCCGCTAAAAACTACACACAACAGCTTAGTATCCGCTGCGGCTAAGAAGCCTTGCCCTACGGGACATTCGCACACGATACTCGGAATGGTGCGAACGTCGGATACACGCGACGTTGGGCGCAATTTTTAAAGGCTGATTGTCAGCCTTTATAGTTTTGCAACCCGCCCCAAAAATTATAAAGATTTAATATCCTTAATTTTTCTATCCAAAGTTTCTCTGCTATTTAATTTTAAAGTAAAGAAAAATTTCTTCCCTTTAAAGTCACAATGCAAAACTCCTTTTTCGTAAAAACAATAAACCTCTGGATGTTCTTGTTTAATAAATTGTATTGCTTTAGATGCTATCATAAATTCCCTCCCTTGAAATTAATATAATTTGCATGCTTAGTCGCACGCCTTTAAAAACATCGGACAACTAAGCATGAGCCGGACATTTCGCCACGATGTTTTGGAATGGGCGAAACGTCGGCTATGCTGAAACGTTAGACGAAACCCGCAATTACTTTTTCGGAGTAGACCCCCCATAAGATAGTAATTGAATATAAGCAAAAATAATTGTCTCTAATTTTGGTTGACCTTTTTGGTTATTGACTAATCTAAAAATTTGCTGAGTCGATAACCCAGATCGTTTTTCCGCTTCCTGATAAGTAATTGTTTCTAATTCTTTTAAAAAATCTTGCCTAGCTTTTTCGGCTAGGCTTTGTAGTTCGTGGAGTTCTTTAATTAGCATTTTGATTGGTTTAAATCTGTTAAAGCTGCCCTTAATACCGATGTAATTTCATTAACTTGAACAGTGGAATCAAATCCTTGAAACTTCGCGCTTTCTAAGTATTTTAATAAATTTTCTAATTTGTTTTGTGCCTCAATAGAATTAATCCTCAAATCTCTTCTTTCTGCTTTAATTTCTACTATGTTGTTTAGTTCTAAGTTTTTCATGGTTTTTATTTCCTTTCCTTTGATTTATAAGAATATCTTAACATATATTTTAACATTTGTCAATAGGCTATTCAAATAAAATTAACAAATGTCAATAAACTGATTAGAAAGGTATGTTTTAAGGCATTCTACGATGTAAAAAAATTTTAACAAAAGTTAATTTTTAGGGCTTAAAAAAAGGGTATGGTCAAAATGAGGTTTTTTCGTTCTACTTTCCCGCCCTTGGGGTCTTAGTTCTATTTGTGCGGGTATCGTCTAACACTCTGGTAACTGCTTCGACATTTCGCTACGTCTTGATGCTGCTCATGTCTCGATCCGATACGACCTAATTGTAATAGGTTTATTCTTTAGTTCTTTTGTCAGACTGCAAACATCGCGCCTAGTGCTGATTAGTCACGCTGTTTGCTACTCGTTTTACACGTATCGGATACATGATAAGAATCACGTCAGTTACCCTAAACGTTAGACGGCATTTTTAAAAGCTCATAGATTTGCTTCTTATTTTAGCAACCCGCCCTAAGATTCAATATCTAAATACCATTTTCCAACAAGCCATACAATAAAAGACATTATATTGTCTTCATTAATAAATTTATTTTCTGACACTAATATCCGGTTTCTTTGTGGGTTCATATATACCTCAACAATCCCATATACTCTATGCCTATATTGTAATTTTTTGCCGTCGTATAGTAATGTTAATATTTTTCTCGTATTACCAAGGTTAAAAAAGCCTATCATATCATCGCTAAAACTATCATCACATACTGATTCATATTGGTAATGCAATTTACTAGCTTTACGTTTATTTTTTAACTCTTCTATTTCTTGTTCTATTTCTTGTTCTATTTCTTGTTCTATTTTCTCAGGTTTATCCATTAATTCCCTCCCTTGGAATTTAATTTTTTTGTCCGAATTAGTCGGACGCTTTTAAAAACACCGTCTAACTAAGCGTATCCGATCATTGACCCAAACCGCCTCAACGCCGGATTACGCTTCACGTTAGACGGCATTTTCTGAATCCAAAGGTTTACTTCTTAGGAGTCGCGCCCCGCCCTCGTTTTTATCAATCTCTCAGGATACAAGCGATAATATAACGCTCGTATATTATCAATACCGTTAGACCGATTAATAACAGACCACGCATAACGCCCGTCTTCTCCTAGTGACAAAGAGATAGAATTCAGAGATCCTTTTTTTTTGATCTCTGAAATGTAAAATTGTTTGAGGCTATCGAATTTAATAGCCTCGTTTTTTGGGTTGATTACCATATATACACAGCCTTTGAGTTGTGATTATTAAGTGTAGGTCTTGCGAAAATATATAATGTCCCATCGGTATATTTTGTCTTTTTAACGGTTCCAGCTTTTTTGCATTTTTTATAAAATACTTCAGTTCTGTTCAATTCATCATAAAAGTTGTCTATAGACTGATACCCGTATTTTTTACCGGTCTTAAAGGAAATATATTTAGCAAGACGTTTCAAAAACTTGTTTTGCCCTTCTTGGTTAAACCACTCGCTAGTGTAAGGTTTTTTCACTGGGGCATTATCTCCAAAATTATCAATCCATTTTAACGCCTTTTTTGACTTAGGGGACTGAGCAAGTTTACTGCTTAAAAAATCGTATCCTACCTCGCCGTTTTCGTTTATGCAACTTTTAGGAACCCAAACTTGGCACTTAAAGTTGTGGTGCTTTTTTTTGCTATCGTCTGTTGGAGTCCAATAGCAAAATTGGATTTCAACAGCTTTTTCAGTTTCTTGTATAATTTTGTAGTTTTTTAAGTTCATCTCAATCACCTCTTTGATATTAATAGTATCGCATTGTATTGCGATAATGTAAAGTAAATAATTGTTTTTATAAGTTAGAAAACTATAGTAAAAATAAAAAAAGTTATTAACCGCCCCTCTATATTTTTGTTTAGGCTTACAAAGTCGAAGGATTCAGAAAACACCGTCTAACAATAGCATGAGACGCTGCGTGACTGACTACATCGGACGCTGTCAGTCTCTTGCTCCAAGCCTGCTTAGGCGTTGTAGGTTTACTCTTTAGTAGTTTGTGGGATATGCAAGATTACGCGCTACATACAGACGTATCACGAATCTTGCATTGTTATTGGTAGGCTTGGAGACACGCTAGGAAGCGCGTCGTCTATGCTGACACGTTGGGCGAAATGTGCCGGCTAGGTTTTTTTAGTCGGTATCTTTTTTGACTTCTTAGGTCTACCACCAAGTTTGCCGTTTTCAGCAGAACTTATTTTTTTTGCCTTACTGGTAATCGACCCAAGCAAGCTTGCGACTTGCTCGGGTGTTAATTTGTTTTTGCAGTGTGGGCAAATCAAAATTCTGATTTGCCCTTTACACCAAAATTCGCGTATCAGGATCGACTGTTATCCTGATAGCTTCGGAATTGCTTATGATTTCATATAGTATTTTATTCTGGTCTACCCAGATTTCCGAATTTCGATAATTTACAGGGAGAAATTCTTCAATTTCCCTTTTTGACAGTTCCCTAACTAATTCTATTGATGTTGTAATTGTAATATTCATTTTCATGTTCGCTCTCCTGCCTACTTTGTAGGTCTTTATTTACTCTCTATAATAAACCTATCGTTAGGTTTGTCAAGTAACTTTAATAAAAAATTCAAAGTTCTAGAAAATAAATATCGTTCTAAGAAATAAAAATAGTGATTAGTATTGTCTGATTTTGCTGTATAATCGGCACACATCTCCCAACACCGAGTTAAGCAATATTAGCCGCTTAACTGTGGAGCAAGAGATTTTTAGCAGACTGGCTAACATCGCTTACCTCGTAACGTTGAACGCCATTAAGACACTGAATAGTTTTCTTTTTCCCGCCCTAGCATTAAGAATTAATAGAGTTGGATAAGTAGGAAAATAAAAATTAAAATATTATTAGCTCTTATCCTGCTTTATTAATTCTTAAAATTAACATTGGAGTCGGCGGGAGTCGAACCCGCGTGTTATTCAATATTTATTAGGGCTTCTACAGGCTTTCTGGATAATTTTTTGTTTCGCCTACTATTAGTTTTATCCAGTCACTCTGAATAGGCTATCTAATTCTTTAATCTTTTGAATGCGAATCAGAAATTTATCAAAAGCCTTCCATTTAATGTCGGTCGACAAATCCACTGGAAGGATAAGACTTGTAAACCGCAATCACTAACCTACGTTAGCGAGAGAAAAAGCGTTTTCATTATTAGCGTTTATTTCGCTGTCCTTGTTACGGCTCAAGACGTTCCTACCTGCAACTTTCTAATTTATACAAATAGTCGAAACCAATTCGACCCCTTTAAAAAACAAACTCTAGCAACGATCTAGATTAATTTTCATTAAGCAAAAATAAATATAGCAAGTCAACCATTTTTTAAATCTTTAGTATTTGAATTGCATAACTGTTTTAAGGATAATAGGAGTAACCCCGTCTTTTCCGTATACAGTCTTAACAGCGTTCAACACAAGGTTAGCCACTGCGAGCCAAAGAAAAGATTTTGGCTCTTGCTCTGAGCCTACAAAATTGTATCGGAGAATCTTTTTGTAATTTGTCAGACTCAGCATAGCCAATGCCACTTACCGATGTGTCATAGTCTATGCACTGTATACGGACGGTCGAATTCATTACCCCTTACCACCGTAACGACGGTTACGCTTAACGTTATGCGAAATTTTCATCCGGCTTTTTTAAAATATTAAATTAGCCTAATCGTATTAACTCAGCCACTTTTTTTGCAGATGAAAGTTTTTTAAAAAACAATGTCAAATCATAATTTTGCTCTAATCTATAAATTCCTTGCTTTCTTTCTATCGTAAAAGAATCATTTGCGTATGGCTCAGTTTCTGATAGATACCACTGTTTAAATTTTTTGTCATATTTCCATTTTATCAAATTATTCATATTAACCTCAATCAATTTAACTTTTTAGTATTACACGGATGAAAACTTCGCCTAACTATGTATATCCGCTGCGGACATGAGCCATATCGGAAGCTGCTCATGCCCTTGCTCTAAGCCTGCTTGGTTGTCGTTGCTTCATCTCTCCGCTTTGTTGTCAGACTTCGCAAGTCTCACGCCTTGAACGGATAAGGCATGTTACTTGCATCTTTATAGTGACGGCTTAGAGTCATCTAAGAAGACGACGGATATACGTCACGTTATGCGGAAATTTTTGAGGGTGCATAGAGTTACATTTTCTTGCTACCACCCCGCCCTTGTTAAGATGTATAGCCTAATTGATTTAAAATTTCTTTTACTTCTAGAGGTATATCAAAAGCAGACTCAATATATTGTATTTGTAAAATACAATAACCCTTTTCTAAGCCAACGAAATCCTGTAAGACATAAATAATTTTGCCTATCAAAACTCTATCTGAATACTTATCAAGCTCTGGAGAATATTCTCTTGATATAATCCAATCGCCAACTTTATAATCCCTGTCATTTTTTCTTAGCTCAAATCCTTTAATTTCATCTCTTGCAAGAGTAAAATAAGGATTAGCCGTTTTAATTGTATGTATTTTCATTTCTTTTCTCCAATTTTATTTTATAAAAAATCCTAAATACTTTTTGTAAACTCTTTTAAATGATTGCCCCGTGACATTAATTTTAATTGTCAGAATAAATAGAGCACCCTCAAAAACATCGCATAACTACGCTTAGCCAACATTTGAGGCATAGCCGATTAGTAAGAGTCTTTTTTGTATACTCTCAAACATCGGCTACCCTGAACGTTGAACGCCATTAAGACACTGAGTAGTTTTCTTTTCCCCGCCCTCGTTCTAAAAGTTCAGGATTTTCGAAAATATTACCAATAACTTTTAGCCTAGTTGCAATATTTAGTTCCAGCCCATAGCCTGTATCCTCATCGCCAATAGATATACATAAGTCCTCTTTTGAGAATACAATATCGTAAGAGCAAGTATTAGCATGATATTCAATTTTACCAAAGCTGCCAGATTCAATATTTTCATACTGATTTCTTTCCGACTCATAATAATCAAACTCAACAATATCGCCATCGAAAATGTCTTTTCCGGTTACATCTTGTAAGCCTGTAAACTGGATTAGCTTCATGTCTTTTGAGATATTGCCATACAGCAATATTTTTCCGTCTAACGATAAAGTGTATGAATCCGGTAATTCATACCAGAAACATTTCAACATTTTATCCCATACTCTTAATTTAATTTCTCTCATAATTTTCATTAACCTCAAAAATAATTAGTAAGTCAAACAGATTTTAAACTTTTATAAGTTGTCATAAAAAATAGTTCTTTTGTTGTAACGGATAATACACGTAACCCCGTCTCTTTAGTATACAGTCTTAACAGCGTTCAACACAAGGTTAGCCACTGCGAGCCAAGAAAAGAATTTGGCTCTTGCTCTGAGCCTATCTAATTATAATTGAATTATCTCTTCCTTATTTGTCAGACTTCGCAGGTCCTGCGCCTAGTGCCGATTAGTCACAGGACTTGCATTGTATACGGTCAGCTCTGAGACACGCCGGAGCGCGTCGGCTACCCTGAACGTTGTGCGGACATTTTAAACACGGCTCGATTGAACTAGGAAACTTACGAGAACTTTTTCGGAGTAGATTTCCTCGACCTCGTGTCTCGGAAAGACTCTTAAAAATCTGTTGGAATATTTTTTTGCAGTATTTCGGAATAAATATTTGCCATTTTTCGGAGACATGCTAAGAAGCACGTCAGATACGCTTAACGTTGTGCGGACATTTTTAACGGCTCATAGACTAACTTGATTGCTTAACCACCCGCCCTCGTTCTAAAAGTTCAGGATTTTCATAAATGTTACCGATTATTATAATTTTATTTTTAGGATAATAACTCTCATCGTAATCACACGGAGTGCAAAAGGGGTCATAGCCTATAATTTCATCGTTCCATTTCACAATGTCAGTATATTTTTTGCCGCAATATTCACAGGAAACAATATCGCCTTCATAAATATCTTTACCGGATACATCTTGTAAGCCGGTTTTTCTGACTAATATAATTTCCTCGGTAGGTATGCCATATAAAAATATTTTACCGTCTATTTTTAATTCGAACCCAATTGGTAGCTCATACCAAAAACATTTATGATTTTTATCCCAAGCTCTAAACATTTTCCTTTCCCTCTTTTTCTATAATTTAAAATAAATATAATTTGTAAAACTCTTTTAAGTCCCCGCCTGGGAGTTTAATTTTATTTGCCAGAATAAACTGGAGACCGTTAAAAACATCGCATAACTAAGCGTTTACGGAAATTTGAGAATAATCCGTATTACCCAGTCTCTTGCGGTTACGCTCAAACTTCGCACACGCTAATTCGTTCTACGCCATTAAAACAATTTTTCATTTAGCATTTCCCGCCCTAGTATTTCGGCTAAATCATTTGCAAATTGTTCAAAATCTTCTTCGAGTATTCCGTATTCAGGCAATCTACTACTATCCTCAACTGTATTTTGCTTGTAATCGTTAAATAATTGTATTGTAATTTTTTTAATAATTTCTTTATTCATATAAATTCCCTCCCTTGGAATTTCGTTTATTCATATAATTGTAAGTCGTCTTTAAAAACATCAGACAACACCGAGTTAAGCAATATTAGCTGCTTAACTGTAGAGGTAAGATTTTTAGCGCATTGGCTAACATCGCTTACCTCGTAACGTTAGTTGCCATTTTTGGAAGCTCATAGGGTTACTATCTAGAACTTCCAACCCGCCCAAAATGCTATTTTAAGTATGCAATTATTTTTGTTCGTATTTTGTTAAATCAACAAAACCATTTTCCAAAAGAACTTTTACAAATTGCTCTTTAGTAAAATTTTCCATCGTAGACAAAATTTTAAAAATGTGAGAATACTTTGATAATTGTTCAAATGAATCATCAAAACATTCTAATTTAGGACTAATCGAACTGCCTAAATTAACCCACTGCATTCCCATTTCTCCTCTGCAACCATCTTCGATAACATACTCCCCAAAGGTTATGCAATTTTTATCTTTGTCATCTAATGAACGTGAATAATAAGCTTTTTCTGTCCAAAAGAATCCATTAACAACAGTCCCGTATTCTAATTTTAAAATATACTCTCTAACATGCTCATAGAGTTTAGATGTTTTCTCCCATTCTTCCCAAAAGTCCTTCTCTTCTAAATTGTAATTAAAATTACAAAAATCAAAAAATAATTCTTCGTTAAATGTTTTACTTTTATAAGTGTCCTCTAAATATTTTTCAAATCTCTCTGCTATTTGTTTAATTTCTCCCACTTCCATTATCTTCTTACCTCAATCGCTTTGCTAAGTATTTGTTTTTTCTCTACTGTGTTGTAATCAGTTTTCATTTTACCCCGCCTTCTTTTCGTATCCTATTTTTTTAAGCCTTCCAATTTTTGTTTCTCTTGTCACATTGCCAACAAAAACAACCTGCCCTTTTACGATCTCAATGAGTAATTCATATAATAACCTTATTTACAAAAATCGCATTGACTCTTGCATACAGCCCCGCATGATTCAAAAACTCACTTGGCTTATTGTTAGTCGAGGCAATAACAATTATATTTTTATTCAACTCCAAAAATCTTATCAGCCTGTCCATATAACTAATAAAAGCTTTTTCGAATTCATTCTTTCCGTGCTCATATTTTTGGTAACATAAATCATCGAGAAAATAATATCGAGTAGCTACGTAATTCTTGTAAGGCAAATTAAGATTATCCACATCTTTGTAAAATGACCTAACTTCCTTTTCGTCAATCCATCGACTAGATAATAATTCTAGTTCTTTATAATATCGAACAGGTTGCCATTCCCCGTCTTCATTCCTGTAAGTTTCTCTTTTATATTTTACTTGCTCAATTTTATTCTTTAATACCTCTTTCCATGCGTTCATAATCGAAGTCTTACCCGTTAATGGCTCACCTAAAAGTATTGTAGATTCTGTTGGAAGCTTGACAGGACTTAGCCCCCGTGATCTAAATAATTCTACTTTTGCATATTGGTTGAACGCTTTGAGGCAATCATTATTATCCACAGGAGGCGGAGGCTCTACGTAATTTACAGAACCTTTTGCGAATATCTCAGTTAGTTTTTCAATCAAATCTTTGTTATCCATTAGACCACCCATCCCTCTTTTTTTAATTGCTCTTTATCGTATCCCTGGTATTGACTATTTTGCGAACTATAGCCGCTCGGATAACAATCATTAAACCAAGCTTCCACTTTCGCGCATCCCTGTAAATCAAATTTGACTAGACTCTCAATTGTAAAGCCTTGCTTAAATGCAAATCGGTCTAATTTTTGGCTAGTGAGTTTTTCGAGTTTTGTAAGAATAGATTCAAAGAATTCCGAAAACGATTTATTGCTATTTAGCTCTTCGTATTTTTTTTGGGCTTGTTCATAGTATTGATTTGCTTTCGAAGATTCTAGATAGGATAAATTGAATTTTTCGTCTATCGTTCGTAATCTGTTTTTGTATTCGATAAATTTAGATGAAGTTAGTTTTTCTGGCTCTTTTGTTAATTGTTTTTGATTATTGTTTTCTTGATTTTGTGGGGTCACTGATTGACCCCTGTAGGTATCATTGGTTGACTCGGTGGGGATCATTGGTTGACCCCCTGCATACTTCTGAATGACCCCCTGAGTATCTATATAATCGTATAGTAGGCACCTGTATTTACTAATTTTGCGACCATCGCCTTTAGATAAAAGCTTAATTACTTTTTCTTTCTGCCAAAATTTCAACGCATCCTTGACTGCATTTTTTGACATTCCAGTAAGTTCTATGATTTGTGATAGGCTTAATAAATCTTCGTGTTTCTGCCATCCGTATGTCTTACGGATAATGGCTAATAGCACAAAAAATCTAGTTGGAGCTTTTCCGCATTTTGCCATGAGAACATCAAAAACAAAATTAGGAACTTGCGTTGTATTAGGGAAAAATATATTTTCCCTACTCATCTTTATTTAGCCCCTTGATTAACTCTTGTATTTTATTAATCCTCACTATCCATGAATCCAAATGGAATAAAATATCTTGCTGCCTAAACGAATCCCATTTAATCCACTTTGATCCATCAATAACAAACCAATCATCCCCAACACTCGAAAATGTAGTAAATTCCGATAATGCAAATCTTAGTTCATAAGCCTCATGCAATGCGCTTTCTTGTAATTGTTTCTTTTGCGTTGAATTCATACGTTATCCACGGCTAAACATTATTAGCCTGTAAATTTTATTTAGATTTGATTCAGGAGAAATCTATAAAATCCTCTTCACCCTTTTTCTTTCCCTAGTCGGTGTCAGTAACTCTTGGAAGGGGAAAGAGGAGATTCTTCCAAGAGTATCGGGGACTAGCCGAAATCTGACTTTTATATTATTTTCGCATTCTACTTTTTGTCAAACTATTTTTTATAGCTCCATCGTTTCCACTCAAGATTTTTTTCAAATTTTCCGCATGACTCCTGGAAGTTTACATGCATTTCAAATGACAAGCTTTTCTCGTTTGAACAGATATTCCGCCAGTCGGGCTCCAAACCCGTTCTTTCCCAGTTTGGATCAAGTTTTAAATGCTTGCACATAGAGCAGCGGTCTAATATTGCTTTTCCGCTTCTATGATGACTTTTGCTTTTTAATTCTCGCATTACTCTAAAGATACCGGGAATAAAACTTTTAACTCATACATGAAAGGCGAATTTCTTTCTAGATTCTTTTTTACTTTATCTAGAATTTGTGACCCGGTTAATTCTGCTTGTGGATTAATCTTGTTAGCCTTACAAAATGCCTTCATCCCTTCGGCACAAAATCCGAATTTTGATCTTGCCTTTTCAAGATTCCAACTTTCGGATAAGATTTTTTTCTCTTTTTCCCTGTTTCGATCCTCGATAATATTTTTCTTATTCGTATAGAATTCTTTTTGTAACTCTTCGAGTAAGGGAACTCCCTTTATCCAATAATGACTTATATAACCTGTTTCATCTTCAATAAGCGTCTCATTAATTGCTTTCGTTAGAATGCTTTTGAAAATTTGCTTCCTGCTGACATGCGCTCGAACTCCAAATTTATCAACAAATCCTTTGTAATCTTCTTTGTCGAGTTTCCCGAGTGAGATTAATTCATCTTTGCCGCTCGTAACAATCTCTTTGATTTTCTTACTCTCATTGATAGCATCTATTTTTTTTTGTAAGCTTGGTAAAAGTTCGTCAATTGAATCAGCGTGAAAGGTCACGCCGTCTTTATCTACAACACAGTAATCCCAAACTAAACCAAAAATATTTCTGGAGTAGATTGTTTTGTCGTCTTTGATAGTGACTAACTCGACTCCAAAATGATTTTCCAGTTGCACGGATTTTAATTCAGCTTCAATACTGATTTTTTTTGGTTTCAAAATTGGAATCAAAACATCCAACAAAAAGCCCTTGTCAAATCTCTTAACTAAGTGACGTTTACCGTTTACATAGACAGCCCGATCAACTGATTTTAATTTACCTAAGCCGTGATGACATTCCCCAGTAATCCCTTCATAGTGCTCTATATTTTCAATTGCAATAGTTTTGTTTAGTAGCATGATATAATTGAGATTAGATTTTGCTTTCTCGAATTCTCTGAGAGATTTAATTTTAATTTCGCCTAAATAATATCTATGCGGAAGCTTTGTTTCTTGCTGCCATTTTCCGAAGTTTTGAATTTCCTTTTCTAATTCTTTTTCTAGAGATTTTAATTTTTGTTCAAATCCGATTTGCTTAAGACTCCCATATTTTTTCAAAAATATTTCGTCATTTGTTGATTCAGGGAGTCCCGAAAAATCTTCACAAAAAACCTTAATAGTATCAATACAATCGGTTCTATGTAATCCTACATAGGTTTTAATTTGTTTCTCAAGATAATTCTTGTATCTTTCCACTTCTTCGACTTGCGAAAATCTCTTGTAGAGAAGTGTGTATTTTTCTCTAAAATATTTTTCATGGTAAGGGTTAAAGTTCCGAAGATTGTTTTCTTCTCCAAAGTTTTCAACTTCAAACTTATCAGACATTTCCGTAGCGATAACTGAACCTGGTTGAGCCTTTAGATTTTTCTTCCAATCCCAAAGGTCGAAAAGAATTTCTTTTGGCGTTTTGTTTTGACCGAGGATCTCTTCTACTTCAAGAACTGGTTTGTATTTTGATTTTTTTTGTTCTTTCATCTCATAATTCCTTTATAAAACTTTTTACTAAATTCGCTTTATCGGCAAAATATTGTTTCCATGCTTTGCCGACTACCCTGGACTCCCACCACTTGAGCATATTATAATCACGCTCAAGCTGTGAAAGATTAGTGCTAACTTTTGAAGGCATTAGGTTCCTTCTCTTGCGGTGTCAATAGTTACGCTTGCATGACTGCCAGATAATATGTATTTGTCTTTTTCGAATTGAGTAAAAATAATGTCATCTAGTGGTGTGTTCCTGATTAGTATAACAGTGTCATCTTCTTGCTTGCAAACTCTATAAGATTTAGCCTCATCAAAAACTCTATGCGTAGATACAAACTCCATAGGAGCCATGCCCGCAAAATTTTCGTGCTTTTGCGAGTAGTCAGCCTTACAAGTCCCGATTAATTGTTTTTGTTCGTTATATAATTTAAACATAATTTCCTTTTTTTATTTCACTCTCTCTTGCACTATCAAGAGCAGTGAACACGCAAACTTTATTTTTATTTTCACAACATTTATATACGCGTTAATAGTGAACTCGTGGCTAAGAGTTTAACGCTTGTTAGCCTTTCCGCTTATACTAAATTAAAATACTTCCTCGTAGTCTACTTCTTTAGATTCTTCTACTATTTCAGGAGTATCTTGTTTTTTAAGATTCTCGAAATATGGAGTAATTACGCTTTCAGCCTCTGCAAGAAAAAATCTAAGATAGTTTGTTTTATCCCATACAGTTTCTCCGTTTACAGTTTTCTCTACCCATTTGGTATCTACTGGCATGTTATCTTTTGTGTAGTAGTTTGATATTTTTTCGTCACCATAATGGATGTAAAAACCTTGGTTAAATCTTTAAGAGTCTTTGTCTTTGATTTTGTAAGAGCCTATAACAATAGGAGTTTTTTTAAGGTCAAGTTTTACGAACTTAGCTAAGCGGTTAATAAGGCTTATTCCATGTTCAGTTTTGAATTTTGTTTCAATTTGCAAGAGTTCATTCCCATCTTTAATTTTAAGAATTACTTTTTTGAATTTGACCCCATCCATATCCTGTTCTATAATTTTTAGCGAGTCAATTACTCCTTCGATTGCAAAAATAGGAATTACCCATTTTTCTTTTTCAATGCCTGTTTTGGGGTTTTTTACATTTACTTTAATCGCTCCTGCGTCACCTTCAAAAGCATCTCTTACTATACCGCCATTAAGTATTTTATAATACTTTGTTTGGCTCCCGTTTTTAATCACTTCGCCCATTTTATTTTTCTCCTATTGATTTTCTAAATTTAAAAACTTCTTCAGCCACTCTGTCACGAGTGTAACTGTTCTTAGCCGCTTGGATTCTTATAAAAAAATCACCACAATATGTCTCCTGCTGCTTAGCCCCGAAAGGGATGCCGTGTATATTGTATGCGGCTTTGTAAGACTGCGCATATGCAAGAGACATTTTATCAAGTATTTTAATTTTATTCGCCGTCATTGCAAACCTCGATATTTTTATAAGTTGCGGTTAATAGCTCTTTTGTGTTATTTCGCTCTTCTTCTGTCGCAAACGGGAAGAAGTCACCGGTGTTAATGTCTACCAATTTCTTGCTGCCGAAAATGACTTCAGGAGCAAAGAATCTGACATTAGGATTTGTGTTTGTTTTACTCATTGTTTTCTCCTATGACCGGAATAGGCATTCCAAAGAATTTTCTGAGGGCTTGGTTGACGATTCCCTTTTTACTGATTCTCGTTATATCGGAATAGTTTGAAAGCTTGGAATAAACCTCTTGGTCTAATTCTAAACTTGTCCGTATAGTTTTTGATTTTTTTTTCTTCATTATTTTATCCTTCTTTATTTATAAATATCTTACCATTGAATTTATGTCAAGCGTAAAAAAGAATATTTTTACAGGAAAATACATTAAAAAATATCAATAGATATACGCCTATTTTTATCAAATTTAATCTGTTTTATACAATATAATTGTTTAGTAGTTTGCAATATTTCCTAGCAAATTTAGAATTTTTGAATCTTGCTATGTCTCATGAGACTATTTATGGAAATTGAATTTTAATTTTGCTTTTTAATTTGACAAAGATTTTATATTGTCGATAGTAAATAAAAGAGGGAAACGAAATGACAGAAATTAAATATAGTTATAAAGAGCTATCAGAAATCAGTAAAACGATTTTCGAAAAATTAATTGAGGATGAAATTCTTGACGCTGCTTTAGCATCAAGCTCGTTCTTTGATTACGTTGATTTGAAAATTAAGGGCTACGCGGTGTTAGTCTCAATCAAAACAAGAGCTTGCACTTATGGCAATAATGAGAGTAAAAAATACGCGCACATAGTGAGCGAAAACAGAATAAATTTTTGCGAAATGGATTTAGAAGAGATGGAGTTGAAAAGATTTATTTATATCAAAAATCGCCGTAGAGAAAAACGAGGGATTAAAACAATGTTTAATGTTCGTCCTGTTCGATTCAATGGAGATACAAAAAAAGAAACAGTCGTAAGTTGGGAGGCATAAGCACAAAAAAGCCCCAAGCTACAAGCAAGGGGCTTCGTTGCAAATCTAGGAGCAAATACGCACGTTGTATTTACAAACATAAAGGAAAAAATTAAATGTTAGAATCAGTAACAATCAATAAATCAAATCTATTACTATCTATATTTTAAGCAAGTAAAAATTTGTAAAATTAAGCTTACTAAAAGGAGTGCGGCTTATCGTTCCGCGTTGACTAATCAGAGTAAGCTTTTATACCTACTCCGAAATATCTATCTAGAAGAGTAGGGGTTGCTGTGGCTCTTTTCTTGCTTTAGGTATATTCGACAAAGTGACATACACCAAGGCTCGTTCCAAATTCAATCTGTAAAATGCCTGCTCTAATCTGTGGTGAGGCAAAGAGCAACATTCGAAACGAACTCCATTGCCTACGACTCTAGGCAAGGCATTCCAGAATTGAATTCCAAAGCTATTAGATTTTTGAATTGTCTTTGTCATAATACAACTATCGGATAATAGGTATTATTTTGTCAATTAATTTTCATGCCAAGTTGTATATTTTTTACAATCTTCCTGATGCCGGGAAGATGATTTTTGTCATGTCGATAAAAGTGGGTTTCTTCGACATGAGATTAAAGTCATGTCGAAATTATTTTATTTTTCTCCATTTTTTATCGCTAAAGCATCTATCTCTTTAAGGTAGAGGACATACTGTTTTCTGTCATCATCTGAGTTTGTTAATTTTTGTCCTAACTCAATTAATTGCTTAAACCTAGCGATTTTCTCCTGCTTTGTCATGTTTTTAATTTTTAAAATCATGCTTTCAAATTCTATGTTCATCTTATTTTTCTCCAAAAATATCGCCCGGCTTAAGTTTGCTTTGCTGATAGAATTTGGTAGTCGTGTCTGTAGATGCATGTCCTAGATACTGGCTTACCGCCTTTAAGTCTAACTTCTTGATATTCAAGAAATCATTTGCGACATAGTGCCGGAATGAGTGGGGGTGTATGTCAGATCGTCCAAGTATAATCTTGGAAGCTTTGCGGATGGAGTCAAAGACAAACTTGTAAATTTTCTTGTGCTCCGTGTCGCTGTATTCTTTGCCGGTCCCGAATTCGCAAAGATAATATTTGCCGCCGAAAATTACATTAGTCTCTTTGTAAGTCTCTTTGTCTAGATATACAATACGCTCTTTGTTGCCTTTGCCTCTGACTGACAAATTATACATACCTTTAATTAGTTCGATGTCTGAGTGCCTAACGGTTAATAGCTCGGATATTCTAAGCCCTGTTTTAGATAGCACTTTGATGATCTGCTTAATCTCAGGAGTAGGTATTGCTACCATTTTTTTGGTCTTTTGGTTTTTGACTTCCGCACCTTCGATAAGCAAATTAATTTCTGAATTCGTCAGAATATTTTGCTCTTGGATTCCTAAAGCGACTTTTCCAGTTTTGAACTCTTCCAAAAATTCGATAAGTTCCAAAAACTTTTCAGACTCGATAAGCCTTTTTTTGTGTGTAATTTTTAGAGCGTGAACGATTGCTGCTCGGTGACTCTTGAGAGTAGCAACCCGTTTTATTTTTTTGAGTTGCTTAAAATACTTCTCAAATTCGTAAACCGACAAATCAGAGATAGCCTGATTTGCCTGTTTAATTTGATTCCCATAGTCTTGATTTGTGTATATCAATTTCATTTATTTATACCAATAATTTCAATTTTTAATTTCTTAGTAAGCTCAATAGCGTCGTTTAAAGTGACGTTACAACTAGCCGCCATATTGTGCAGCATCCAAAGCCTGATTTCATCAGGATGATATTTTTTTAGTTTAAATTCCAATTCTTGCATTTTAGTTTCCTTTTCTGATAATATAATTTTTTAATGCTTCGCCAAAATACTCTTCAATAGATTTTCCGGTATTTCTAGCAACTCCAGAGCCTACTAATCGAGATCCGTTTTCCCAGTGGGTATCTTCGCAATATACGATCCCATCAACAATATAGTAATTTGATTGGCACCAATCGACAGCGTGTCTGTAAGTTGCGACTTCGTGAGATACTTTTTCTATCTGAGACACTGTAACGAACTCACCAGTTTTTTCTGTGTATTCTCCGTTGCTATCGTAACCATCGTATTTTTGATTAAAAGTTTTCATCGTCTTCTTCCTTTTTAGCCTTTTGTAGTAGGCTGTTTTTGATTTGTTAATAATAACCATATATATTTTATTCTGTTTTGTCAAGCTTTATTTTTGAATAAAATTCTAGTTTTATTCAAAAATGTCCTTAAAATACTGAGATTTCGCAAATAATCAGTGTAGATTTGTATTGAGATTTGGAGCGTTTTTAAGCAGATTAATATAAATGACTGTTAAGTAGTTTGTAATATTTGTTAAGGAATTTTAAGTTTTTGTTCAAAAAATTACACGTAACCAAAATATAAAAAATGGCTCATGATAAAATTAATTACCATGAGCCTAATGGCTAGTGCCGACTTTCAAAAATTAAAGCGTTCTTTGGTTAATGTAAAGCGTCAAGCTCAAAACAATAAGACCAATCAAATAAAGACCCGTAGCGAGTGAGTCGGAAAAATAAGACAAAGGTTTTGCAAGGATAACAAGGATTAATCCAAGCGTAAAAAATATATTAATCCAATCCTCTATGTCAAATTCTTTAACCGTGTGGATAATATGCGTTAGTCTTAGTTTTATTTTATCCATAGTTTTATAAGGCAACGAGCAACAAAAACGCATAAACTAAAATAAGCAATCGGGGCAAGATAGATTGACAGTAATATTAAGAACTCGCCAAAGACGCCAAAGCATTCTTTAAAATTCATTACAGCCCTGCCTGCTTTCGGATCAATTCAGTTGCAAGACTTGGAGCTTTTGCCGGGCTAAAGATATTTCCAAATTTTATAAAAATATATAACACTACCCCGATTAAGGCTAATATGCATAAGCCAATGAAGCCCCAAAACTGATAGTCTAGTTGTTTGATTCTTCCTTTGGATTCTGCAAGAGATTCTATTTTTTTATTTTGGATTTCAACCACTTTGTCTTTTTCTGCAAGTTTATCTTCCAACTCGATAATGTATTTACTTTGAGACTGGAGACCGCTTTGGGCGTTTTTCAATTCGCTTGCAATATAATTTTTTTTATCCTGCGGAATCGCTTCATCTTTTTCTACTCGATTAATTATCTCAGACAAATCTATGTTTTCCGCTGTCGGTTTATGCGGAACGCTTGCACATGAGAACATGATCAATAAGCTAATTAGTATTAGTTTCATTTTTTACCCTTCTCCTTAATTTCAATTTCACAATCCTTAATCCATTTTTCAGAGTGTCCGAATGTATGACAAAAATTAACAGCCTGCCCTTTGTCCGGGAATGCTGCTAAAATATTACCGTTAGGATTTTTAATCATCACCCAAATCATAACAACCCTGCTTTCTTTCTGTGGTGGTCTCTTAACTCGGTTGCTGTGAAAGCATAGATTGTAATTTGGTCGAACTGAGTTGCAAGATTTTTCGTAAACTCAATTAACTCTTTTACCTCTTCTTCTTTCAGTAAGTGCTTGTTATTTTTAAACATGCCTTTTATTTTTTTTTCTAATGCTGTCAAAATTTCCTCTCTTGGCTGCAATCTCATGCAGTGGTCATACCAATCTCTATTCATTTTTTGTCTCGTGTATTTCTTCTATTTGGCTAAACAAAATACTGACCTCATAGAGTTCTTTTCTTTTCAATTCCATTTCGACCAGAATCTTTTTATTTTGTTCAAGGTAAATCTTCATTTGTCTCACTCTGTAAATATCAAAATAAATTGATACAAAAAGCATTCCGATAGTAATTAAAAAAAGCGTATCATTCATTATTGCAAGCCGTGTATATTAATTCTCTTCTCATAATTCTTAGCTGAGTATCTATCGAGTAGAGATAATAAGCGATAGCGCATAATGTCAGCAATCCCAAGAGCTTCATTTCTCGTAATCCTCTTTAATTTCCGAGTAATCAAGTAAGCAATATAAAAAAGTCCTTTGCTTTGATTTGTAAAGCGTATCTCTAAACTCAATCCACTCTTTAGATTTCCAAGTTTTGTATAGCACCTGGCAACCTGCCGACCAGCCGCCAATGTCATCTAGACTCTCTCCACCTGCATGAATATCAATCCCCGTTCCATCGGTAAAGATTCGCGACTTATCGGGCTTGCCTTTACGGTTAATATCTCTATATCCCTCGACAGCACCTTTCGGATATTTAGCAAAAATGTTAAATGCATCGTTACCAAAGTGTTTAGCTCTACACGCTTGATACAATCCATTCTTCAGATAAAAAGCCCCGTTAGGATTCATTGGGCTTACAGTGTATTTTTTACCAGGCTCTACCGTCCCAATATAAACTTTACGCTCTTCCGAGTTAATGATCCCGATCGTATCATCATACTTGTTAAAGACTTGCGTATTCTCCATCAAATCCCCGTCACCGTCTGGGGTGCATCCGCGAATACCGAATATTACCCACTCAGTAGTAAGCGTTACATTATAAGTCTTTTTGAGATAGTCGGTGATTACTTGTTTGACGCTTGCCATTATCTACCAAGTCCTGATTCTACTTCCGGCACTAGAGGCAATTCAGTATTTGTCGCCATTGGAATACTCCGCCAAGCTCTTACAATATCGGCAACATACGGGAGTCTATCGCCTACGATTTTGATTGATAAAGGAATCACAAAGATATAAATTGTATCTTTAATAAATTTAAAAACATTATCAGAGACTAGCACAATATTTGCCCCTAACATGTATGACGCAATCATATTGCCTGTAGTCGCTCCCAAAATAACTATTGCAACTAAGACAAAACTCCACAGATAAATCCTTTCCGAGATTCTGTCTAACTTATTTTCCGGTCTCATCGTTGTTATCATCTCCTATTACTTCAAACTCAGTTTCTTCATCAACTTCTATAAATCCATTAGCTCCATAGCAACTTAGTAACAATCGTTTCCTATCTATTTTTATAGCATACTGACCATTAAACATAATCGCCTCGCCCTTTGGAATGTCCTTGAATTTTAAACTCTTATTACTCATCTTATAATCCTAAAATTAAATAGCTTTTCGGCTATCGAACTTACAATATAATTCTGGAATCGAATAGAGATAGAATCCAATTTTTTAGAGACCTGTCTATCGAATAGATTTTCGAGATTAGGTTTTTTACTCCATGTAAACAAAATTATACCAAACGTTTTTGTGTTCATATCCCAAATCTTATAGCTCAAGAGGTTATCAATTCCATTCGCTTCTAGGAATATAATTAACGGGCTTGTCGGATAATCGCTCTTAATTCCATCATACGAAATCAAACTCCAATCATTCGCAAGAGAGGCATGTATGATAGATTTATAAATTTCATATTCTAATAATGTAGGGAAAAAATCGTCAGGCTTACTGTTTATTTTTCTTACAGTTATTTTTTTATTTTTAAATACATTTGGCTTACTGTCAGTATCCTTTAAATTAAAAGTGACTTCTTCGTTTATATACGCTTGCCCGTTAAATGTCCGATACAAAGAATAGCTATCCGCACGCAATGCCCCCTGGCACCACAGCAAATCCGAATTTATATCTCGTATACTTTTGTTACGTTCTTGGAAATATGTAATTCCTAACGCTGCCAAAAGATTAGAAATCCTAGACCGCAAAAAATAGACAACTACGGATGCGATAATCGAAAGAATAGAAGTAAAAATAATAACAGAGACTTCTGCAAGTCCTATCATTATTTTTACTAATATCTTATGTAGCTCTTCTGAAATGTCCACTTAGTAGTCCTTATAATCAATCACGGCGTTCGCTGAGATTGTCGCTGTTAATGGAGTTATACTTACTAAGATAATATCAGACACGTCTTAGTATCCTTTTGATTCCATGTAAATTTTAAACGCTTCCAACTCTTCGGAAGTCTTAACCAATTCTAATCTATCCGTCAAATCGTATCTAATACCAGTCTGTGCTCCGTGGTAATTTTGATACGCGTCTGATTTGCGTTTTATCCGAGTCGCCAAATCTGTGATAACTGCAAAGTCTTGAGAGTTTGCTTCCGAGACCAACATAGGCAACTCAGAGAGTAACGCCTGTTTATCGCTGTCACTAGCAGCAAGCCAACGTTCCGATTGGAATACTTTTGTAGTCCATCCTGTAACCTCCGCCGATGGATATTGAGAGAGGATACTGTCTATATTCCTCTGATATGTCGCGTTAATAGATTCAAGCAAAGTTTTTTTGAGAGGTTTTATTTTAATCGAATCCGTAAATATAAACAACTCAGAATTTTTATCCTCGTAAAGATTTTTCATAAATACGCTAAATTCTGCAAAATCTTTGTTCTCAAATTTTGGTTCGACGCTAACAAGCGTTAGCTGCTCATTTAACTCTTCGTAAGTGAGTTTATAATTTTTAAAATTTACAATCATATAGATACACTCCCTGCGTTAAAATATCCGTATTCGGTCAACAGGTGCTCGTTAGTATCTGAGCGACCCTGCATACTGAGATACTCGACGTATTTTGCGTTATTGATTGTATTAGGAATTGATGCGTAATTGGAGACAAGAGTTATACCGTTGCTAACCCCCTGTCCGAGAGTAAAAATTATTTCTGGGTCAATCTCTCCAAAGACGATTAGGAATATACTAGCCCCGCCAGCCATACCGCCTTGCGCACCATTACCTCCGATGCTGTAAGAATTGGTTACTGTTAGCCCTGGATCTCCACGATACGCAGCCACGGATTCTCCGGCGCCAAATAACCTGTTCCCTAGTCCGCTGACTCCGCCGACTCCACCGATGCCAGGCGCTCCCCAATTAATAAAATCTCCATTCAATCCGTTATATCCACCTAGCCCATTAGGACTCCCACCATTCGCTCCAGACCCAACCGGCATAGTAACACCATTCCCAGTATCACCACCACCGCCTCCACCACCGCCTCCGCCTCCACCGAAATTATAACCAGCAGGAGCTTCTAACATCTTCGCTCCGCCTGCTCCACCCGCTCCGCCGTTTGGGGGTATCCCGTTTGGTGGATATGCAACATCAGTATACCCAGTCTGACCTGCCGCCCCAGCACTCCCAAGAGCCCCGTCAATCGTTCTAAAAATCGGAGCGGCTCCAGTTCCAGAAACTTTGAGACTGCCATGCACAATAAACACAACGCCCGCTGTATCTATCACGCTCCCACGTTCAAGCGTCAAATCGCCGTAAACCTCAAAAAACGAGGCAAGCCCGTCAACGTTTCCGCGGATTACGTTAGAGCCTTGCACTAGACAATTGCGCATTGTTGCACGCTTGCCGAGGAGTGACACAGTTGTCCCGTTTATGATTTTATCAAATGTATTCGCACGCTTAAATTTACTTGATAGACCGCGGCTCATCTCTGCGGCTAATAGTGATATGTCTAAAAGGTTTTTCGCATTAGCTGCCGCGCCAATCCCTTTGTATTTAATTGCAAACTCTTCATCTAAATTCGACGCGTGGAAAAATACGTTAGGAATTTCATTTGTATAATCAAAAAAATATTCCGTTGTTCCTATACTGCTTAAACTCGTATGCGTAAAAATCTGCCCGTCTGATATGCGCTTAACTTCTGTTATCCCCATAATATCAGTCCGTGGAGTTTCGATTAAAGTAAATCCAAAATAAGACGGGAACTCTTCGAACTCTTTTACGAATTGCCTTTCATCCGTTACGTCCGAAGGATTTAAAGCCCCAGTGACATTATTAAATCTAAAATTACTTAAAAAATTTCCTTTGTCAATTGCCATGTTATTTATTCCTACTTGCTATATTATTATATTCGGTTTGCGTTTGTATCGCTGCCAAAAACTCAGAAAGCTTTTCGCCTTCTAATCCAAATTCCAAATTTACGCTTCCTTTATGTGCACTTAATTTATAAATAGCTTTTTTAAATGGTAGTCTTTGATGCTTTGCTGTAAATCTTTTTATTGCAATTTCGTCAAAATACATTAGTAAATTCTGTGTCAATGTTCCGAATGTAAATTTTATTTCCGTCAATTTATTCAAGGCTGAGTTCTTAATGTCGATGACCACTCTAAAAAATTGGTTTATCGTTGTTATTGATAGGGGATAATTCTCGGTAGTCACGCCGTCCGTAATTGATACCGTCAAATAATCGCCTGACCTGTTCGATTGCATCCACATTTCTAAAGTTGTTTTTCCCGTGAGGTCATAATCTACAGATAGCTCGAACGACTCAGAAGAGCTTAATGGAGTGCCGTTTATTTGTAAGCTCCCATTTCCGCTTATCATAACATTAGTATTCACTGCAAGGGTTACGTTAGTATCATGAGTCCAATTTGTCAAAGAATCGCATTCGCTTACTATGTCAGTATATACATCTGGCAGTGGACAAATTGCGTAATCCCCTAGGCTCCAAAATCTATCAAATTTTACATTGTCAATTTTGGACGAAAATCTTGGCTCTTTATTTGCTTGCAAGTCAGAATTTACTATTTGCTGAATGACTGCATCGGATAAGTAGCCGGGAACTTTTACGCGCTTTGTATATTTGCCATATTTCGCAATTGATAGATTTACATCTACAAGAGGCTCTGCTACTGCTGCAACTTCAAAACCATTTCCGGTTGCCCCTCGTTCTTTTGTTCGTTCACCTGTTATGATGTTTGCAAGGTTGTTATAGTTAAGACTCAGCCCTGGATCATTGATTTCATATCCTGTATTTAAAACGGTTACGGGTTCTTCTGGAGTGAGTTTAAAAAAGAATTCACCCTCATTATCTACTCCCATAGTCGCAAAATTCAGAGCCATTTTCTCCAATGACTCAATCGCTTTTTCGTAATCCATACCGTCAAAGTCTACCATACCACTTGTGACATGCCCAGTTGAATATTCAATCTTAGCCGCATTGTATCCAATACTAAACGAACTCGCAGCCATTTGTGCAAGTGCTTTGAACACTTCGCTAATCGGTGCCGGGTTCGACCAAACATAAGGCAAAATATTAAAATCACCGCCTGCTGTAGTCTGAGCTACACCAAAATGATTTGTAATTTTTACCCAGTTAGTCCCTCTTTGCTGTATAAGATAATAGCCGTTATTCGCTTTGTCGTCTGTTCTCCTAACTCCGATTCTTTGATTAGTTATCACAGAGCTAGGGATAGGAGTAGACGAATAATAATAAATATCATCGCCTGATTTTGTTATGCTTGTAATATTATAAGTAGGCAATACAATTTCTTGCCCTTCATATCTCTTCCTAAGCCCGAAAAATTTATATTCAAATAAACCTTTCTTCGCGTTAAATTCAGACTGAGGTTTAAATAAATATCCAGTGTAAAAGGTTTTACCCCCGATTTTTATTTTTATCTTAGAGCCATATATTAACGGGTAAGGCGTGTTATCCAATAGCTTTAAAACTAAATCAGCAGATCCTTTAAAGTCATGGGTAAACTCAACCGAATTCAAAAGAGTCTCTTTGGTATTTGCCGGAATCCTAAAAAGTAAAACATCATTCTTTGAATAAAAATTTACTTCTATTCCTGTCGTGCTAATTACTGATAGACTGCTATCGTCAAAGAATTTGTAAGGAACTTTTTTATTCAGAGTTCTATTGTTAAGAGTCTTTAGATTCCATGATGGAGTGTAGCGAGTGACTTGAGGCATTAGATTAAAAACCTCTTTCTGAATTTGACGTTAATGTCAGCAGCATTTTGAGCTTGGTATAATATTGAGTTATTCCCGTTTTCGAGCTTCAAGAAATAACCGCCTGTTTTAATGTTCGGCTTTATATTTGTCCCGATTCTTATTTCTCCAGTCTCGGAATTTATTTGCATTATCCCGCCTGAGGAAAAATTTGAATCGGTTAATTGTATTGAATAGTTATTAGTCTGATTTGTTAATACGATATTAGGATTAAAACCTAAAGATGTAATTGTAATAATCGGGAAAGCTTCATAGCATTCTAATAATGTCAAGTCGGCAACCGGAATTGTAAAACTTGTATTAGGTAATACACTCAAAAAAGGCAAATCAGTATAAGCCGCATCTTCCCAGAATGGATCTAAAATTGTAAGCTCTATTTTTAAATCTGCAAATCGGTGTTCATTGCCTTCCTTGTAAGAGTGTTTAAAATCGGATATTTGCACTTGAGTTTGTAGTGTTGTCAACGCCAAATCATCGTATTCGATTTGGAAGTAGAACGGATTATTTTTCGGTTTAAAATAGTTCATTATCTGCAAGACTTTTGCCCGATAATCCATGTCTGTTTTAGCTACTATATAAAAGCTTACCGTAAATTTAGATTCTTTAAAAGTATTATCACCTACTGCAAAAGAGCCTGACTTTCCGAATTTTTCAAGAGTCTCATTATTTAGTTTTAAATCATAGGAATCAATTCTTGGATTATAATTTGTTGTAGCGGATAACGCCGATATATCTAAGACGTTCGGAGTTGCTGCTGAATCTATAAATTTAAACTTCATTCGTTACCTTCTTACCGCTTGGTAAATCTCTTGTCTGATTTTAGGAGCAACCATATTATAAACTTCATCGGGATTAAATTTTCCTATGCTTCCAATTTGCACACCTGCATAATAGATAGTAGTTCCTTCGCCTTGCGGCTTATTGCCATTAGCTATTCCGAAGAGTGTTTGTTGCTGACCTTGATTTAAAATCATTTCGCCTGAGTTTACTAACGCCGGGACATTATCTCCACTAAATGAATTCCCTGGGACGATACCACCTGCTGCGAATACTGGAGGCGGTGGATACTGAGCCGTGCTAATAGCACTCATAGATGTAGCACCAGCAGCAAGTCCCATACCTGTAATCGCAGCAGCAAGCGCAACTCCAAAAGGAAACCCAAAGCCAAGAGTAGCTGCTGTCATCCCTGCCATAGCTTGCATTGCGCTCATAACAACGCTTGCCATTTGGATTTGAACTTGTGCAATCTGCATTCGCTTATTCATTTCGAACGCACCTTTTCCCATAGACCACTCCATTAATTTCACTTTTCTTGCGTTCTCTGTTTTAGTTTGATCTGCTGCATCCTGAGCTTGTTGGCGTTTATTTTCTTGCTCTGCGAGGAATGCAGTTTTCTGACTCTCTATTAATTCTTTTTGTTTATTTCGCGCGTCCTCTTTTGCTTGTGCTTGTGTAGCCCGCTCTTCTTCTTTTGCAGTCTTAGCCGCATCGTATGCTTCCTGGTCAGCCTTTACTTTTGCATCATGGTCAGCTTGTTTTTGTTCAATCGTTTGTTGGTTAGTTTCGTTTTTTGCCGCGAGTTCATCGTCAAACTGCTGTTTTAAATTTGCCTTTTCAGTCTCCGCCTGATTCATTAACGTCTGTTCACTAATCGCTTTTTCAGTGGCATCCATTGTGCCTTGGTCGATTAATGCTTTTTGGTTATCGTAATCTGCTTGTCTAAGAGTCCATGCTTCTTCGAATTTCTTTTGACTTTCCGCTTTCGCTTCTTCATCAAGCGAAGTTTTCAAGGCTTTCATTTCTGCCTGGAATTGTTTTTCGGATTCTAAATCTGATTTCTTTTTTTCGGCGTCAAGTCTTGCATCTTCTTTTCTTTGATCTTCCACTATTTGACTTTCTGCTTTCGCCTGGTCATCAAGTGCTTTTAACTGAGAATCAAATTGAGATTTACGAGTATTAGTCTCTGCATTGATAGCATTTATTTGAGCTTTTAAAGCATCCTCGTTCATCTTGTTTACAGCACCTGCAAAAAAGTCTAACTTTTGCTTATTATTCTCAAGTTTAGCATTTGCAAGCTGTGATTGTGACTGCATGACGTTCATCATTGCCCCGCCTACGGATTGCAGCAATCCCTGGGCAACTGCAAGACCTTTCCCAATTTGCATTGCTAGTTTTTGCGAGTTACTACCTGCGCTTTTAATTGCCTCGTCAAAAGATTTCATTGCATCGTCTAAGCCTTTTAAGACAGAATATGTATTCCCAAAGTCTAGGTTAAGTGATACTTTTTTAGTTTCCGTTCCGCTATCTTTTAAACTTTTTGACGTGTCTTTTTTTACAGTTGTAGGAATTTCTACTTTACCTTTTGCATCTGTAATTTTTTGCAACCCGTCAATTTTTTCTTTTATTCTTGCCTTATCTTCTTCACTAATATCTTTATTTATTTTAAACTTGAGATTTGTTTCTTTCCCGCCGCCGCTAATATCTATATCTATCTTATTTTCTTTAGCCCATTTTTTTAATTCAGCCTGAGTGCCTTTTAAATTTTCAGTAGGAACTCCGATTTGAAATTCAATCGGCTCTTTGGAAGTTGCTCTTAACTCTTGCGCTCGTTTTAAAAAATTATCTACAGTCTCAAGCTCTTCTTTTGCTGCCTTCGCTAATCCGCCTCCGCCAAAATTATTTGAAGTTTTTGGAGCGTTCGCATAATTATTTTTTAAATCCTCTGTTCTTTTGGAATATAATTCAATTGCCTCTTTTGCTAGTTTTGCATTATTTTTATTATCGAGTAATTCCTTGGATAATTTTTTTAATCCCATCGCTGAGGCTACTGCTGCCGCATTCTCTATTGATTGAATGGAAGCCGCCATTCCTTGTGATCCGTCCTGAACCATGCCTCCCATAGTATTAAATTGTTTTCCTAATTTTTCGTATGACTCGCCAATTGTTTTAATTGATTTGTCCATACCCATTAATGACTGGGCGCCGCCTGTTAATTCACCAGAAGCATTCCCTATAATTCTATTCTGCCTATTTGAATTTGCCTTGTCTTGTCCTTCTTTTTCCCACTTCTCAAGATACGTTATTGTATATACTACTGCCGCGACTGCTGCGAAGGGACCAAGAATCATAGCCCACTTTGCCGCCGCTCCTGCTGCTGCCTGATTGAGTTGTAAAATAAATGCTTTTAATGCTCCTGTCAATCCTTGCGTATTAATAGCAGCTATAGCTGATGTTGCCTGACTTGCGATTGCTATAAATGCTTTACCCATTCCGGCACTTGCAAGAGATACAGCCGACATGCCTGCGGATAATATCGGTAATGCTACAGACACAGCACCTATTGCAATTGCGACACCTGCTAATGATGCCGCAATTATTTTTATCAAATCTCCAAACGGTCCTAGTGCGACCAAGACAGAATTTAATTTTGTGATAAAATCACCTATTCCATTTATAACCGCTGCCGCTGCCTGAGTAATAAATCTGAGAACTGGTTCGATAGCTGAGTAGATTTTTAGTTGAGCCTCTTCTATGGCACTTGATAGATTTGCCATATCGCCCTTGAGGTTGTCTGTTGCTTTTTTCCCGAATTCAGCAGCCCCGCCTTTTTTGGATACCGAGGATAGAGTCTTATCGTATTCCGTTTCAACTTTATCCATTAAGGCAATTATTCCAGCAGCAGGCTCTGTCCCGAAAATTGTAGACACGAGATCTAATTTTTTTGCAGAACTTGCCCCAATCATGGAGTCATTTAATTTTTGCAACATGACCTTTGGCTTATCAAGATTAGCCGCCACATATTCAGCGGATATTCCAAGAGATTTTAATGCCTTGTTTGCTTCCTTTGACGGTGCGGATAACATTAAAAACATGCTTTTAATATTCGTCCCTGCCATGCTTGCCTTTACGCCTGCATTGCCAAGCATAGCTACTAAAGTAGCCGTTTCTTCTATACTTACTCCTGCTGTTTTTGCAATTCCGGCAGCATACTTAAATGACTCGCCAACGTCATTGACGCTAATAGTTGACGCGTTTGCAGCATTCGCTAGAGTATCTGCTATCCTCTGAGTGTCACTAGCAGCTAATCCGAATTGGCTCATTGAGTCAGCTACAAAAGTAGCCGATTCGCCCAATGATATACTGCCAGCTTGTGCTAGTGCTAGAACATCCTTTGTAGCTAATAATATTTGATTCGTATTAAGCCCAGCCTTGGCTAATTCTGTCATTGCCTCCGCCGCTTGCGTTGCCGAAAATTGCGTAGTTGCTCCGAGTTCTCTGGCAGCATCTGACAATCTATTAAAATCTGCCTTTGTAGCATTCGAAGCAGCAGCAACTTGAGACATCTGAGCCGAAAAATTAGATCCAATACCGACAATGCTTTTTAGTATTCCTGCAATTCCAATGGCTGCGATCCCTGTCCCTATGACACTTATTAGATTGCTTGCTTTTTGTGTAGCTCCGTCTATTTTACCTTTCGTCTCTTCGATAGCAGCAGATATATTTTTAAATCTTTCTGATCCAATTTGAGTCTTATCAAGTATGGAATTAAGACGTGTTAGCCTCTCATTTAATCCGCCTAATGTGTTTCCACTTTTGCCGATCCCGTTTACCGAGTTTGTAACCTCGTTTAAGGCTTTGGAAGTATTGCCTGCTGAATCGCTTATTTTGCCAAGTGTGGACTTTGCAGAATTAAGAGCAGAATTAAGAGCACGTGTAAACGGGCTTTCATCGAGTAGTATTTTTGCATATATTGCACCTGTTTCACTTGCCATTTCTCAATAACCCCCAATCATCTACTTGCTCATCTACTCTTTCAGGTTCGAACTCTAAAAGCCTTGCAATTTCTTTTTGCATATCATCCACATCTTTTTGGACTTCGCTTCCAAAGTTTGACCCTAGTGCGATTAGGCTAATAGTCCTTACCCTCTTCTCAAGTTCTATACCTTGAATAATCCTGAGGTGTCCGATATACTCGAACACATCCCATTTATCTACTTCTGATTTTTCGAATCCATATTCTCTGAGCTTGATTCTGTTTTGGATTCCGTTAATTTTCGCTTTGTAACGGTCGAAGCTTTTTTTTTATCTTGGATTGCCTCAAGGCATTCGCCAATAAAATCTTCTAACAAATCGACCGGGATTTCTTCGATTATCGCTTTATGCTCTTGATAGTTTTCAATTAACGTTTCGAACATTTCATTTACAAGTTCGAAGGCTTCTCTGTTTGTATCTGAGTTCTCATCTTGCTTAACCGCTTCTCTTCGCTTTTCCAAATCGGATAACTTGAATGCTAGCGAGGTTGTCATGTTTCGAATCGGTATATCATGAATAACCTCATCAATTTTTATCTGAACTTTTTTCTTTTTAATTTCAATCATTGTTTTTCAACGCCGCCCGATTTAGGCGGCTATTCCTTATTATTCTTAAGTTAATAAATCCCCTGCATATCCAAACAACTCTAACCCGTTATATGCGTTAGTTTCTGAGCGATACACATTAAACATTGTCTTGACGCTTAACTGACTAGAGGCGTCATATTTAAACTCTGCATCGGTCTGTGGAGCACATTCCGGGAAATGGATTGTATCGAGTGGGTCACTAGACTCAATACCGCCCTTGATTCTTACAAGAGTGATTTGATATTTAATGTCTGAATCTGCTTCGCCTAATGCCATTCCTAGTCCATAGCCTGTATAGTTGCCGCTTCCGTCTGTCTTAGTTGCAAGACCTTGTAAAGTTGCTTCAAGCCTTTGTAAACTAGACTCAACCATACCAACTTCGATAGAACATTCAGCCCCGGTAACTACTCTGTTAGCCGCGCTTTCTCCGTATTGAGATTTTTTCAACTCTGCTTTTTTAACCGAAAACTTTACAGTAGTCGCGTCTGTCCCGCCGATTAAAATAGCGTTAAAAGAACGGTATGCAGTGGAATCTAAAATCACAGAAGGATTTGCAATCGTCAAAGATGTATTGCTTGCAATCGCTGTAATCTCTCCAAAGGTTAACCCGTCAAAAGTAATTCCTCTACCTACTTTTAAAGTAGTCAAAAAGGTAGTAGTTGTTCCAGTTACGGTCGTAAGTGCTTTTTTGATTGTAGCTCCTGCCGTAACGGTAAGAACTCTGTCAAGAGTTGCGACGGTATTACTAGTAATTTTTGTAACTTTCGCCTGGTTAGTTGTTCCAATCAAAATCATTTGACCGACTACTAAATCAGTTGTAAAAGTTGTAGTTGTCCCTGTCATCGTTGACGTTGTTCCGTTAGAGTCTGGAGCTACTGCTACAGTGCCTGTAAGTGACGCTGATAGATTAGATACTGTCCCGGTTTGTAAAGGTTGTAATTCTGTTTTTGCGTAAACGTTACACGGACCCAAGCGTAAATCTTTTGCTCCAAACATGCCCGCGCCTTTAGTTCCTGCGATAGCAGCATACCCTAAAGCAAAAGCACCTAAGCCAAATAAATTCACAAAACCGTCTGAACGAAAGCCCCAAAGGTTAATAACTTGATGATCGAATCCGCTTCCAAGTAGCCCATAAAAGGCAAATACTCCTAAAGCGAATAGCATAAAAGTTTTAAGTAGTTTCTTCATATTCCCCTCCGATGGAAATCTTGAATGTGATTAGGTATTGGTATAATCCGTTACCTATATTCCCAAGAGGTGTGGGGGTTTCTTCCGCTCTAATTGTCGCAAAGTTTAAAGTTTTCTCAACGCCAAAATTATCGAACGTCAAGGATGAATCATAAACTTGCCCGAATGCTTCAAAGACTGCATAAGCTAATTGTTTAGCTTGATAGTTATCTGTGTCTTGACAAATAACCATTAGCTCGGGTTCGTATCTGACTAGATTAATATTGTCAGTTACTTTTCCGCCTGTATCAACTAGCAAAATAAATCTTTGCACATTGTCTTGAGGTATTACCTCAGAGTATATTTCGCATGTTACTTTCAGCTTGTCTACTAAATATTTTTTCAGTGCCTCAGGATAGTTAAAATAAGATTTCATATTAATTTCTCCTGTAGGAATTTTAAATAAATCCGTTGTTTGTTTTTAATTTTAGTTTCTAAAAAATGGTTTCCGGTTCGTGGAGTTGCTCTTTGAGATTTTACACCGAATCCAATAGCCTTACCCTTTCGCATACCGCTTTCCATTATCGAAGCATAAGGCATATTAAACCCTACCCGTAATTCAAATTTCTGCATCCCGTTTGTATCTGGCGAAAGTTGACCTTGAGAATTCCCTTTATTAAATAACCTGCCAGCAAGTGCAATCGACCACGAGCCTCTAAGATTACCAGTATCAATGCGAGGAGTTGGAGGCTTAGTAACTGCATCATTCGTAATCATAGCACTTAATTGAGTAAACGCATTATTTACATTAGCCACTGATAATCCTTCTCTTAATCGAGTAGCTAGATTTGCAGTGTCAAAATTAAAATTCAATATCATACGATTACCTGTATATGATGAGGGTTCCCTTCTGCATCGTTCGGTTTATACAATGACAAGATTTCCCACTTCTTCCCGTCTATTAAAATCTTATGCCCAATTGTAATATCAGTATCGGGTTGCAAAAGAATTTTAAAACTCGCTACAGTCTGAGATCCATTCTTCCCGGCAAGAGTTTTGCTAGTTGCAGAAATTCGAATAGGTTCTACCCGAATAGTTGCCGTGTCTTCTACAATACGACCGTTCTCGATTTTTGTGGGAATAAGCTGAATCATTTTTACTCAGTCTCTTCCTGTTTTGATTTCGGTTTTTCTTTTGGTTGACTTTGGTTGACAGGGATAAAAGTTTTTCTTTCCTCTTCTGTCATCGCGTTAAGCTGGTCCTGAGTGAGTTTAAAAATTACCCATTCTTTTTTAGGTTGTTTAGTCCTCGGATCAATAGTATCAATTTCTTTTTTTAATTCAATGGCTTCCATTTGTTTTCCTCTATATATATTTTAAGTATTCCTTTGATAGTCTGAATGTCATCTATTCCGAGTAAAGTAGACAACTTACTTTTTAAATCTCGTTTGACTGCCTTCCTGACAAATTCGTTCGAGTGGTTTATGGCGTTGTATAATTTTTTATCAACTTCGAAAGTCGTTCTAGTTTTTGGGTCCGTAAATGTCATCATGCAGCCCTTGCCTTTAATCGAGCCATAGCCGCTTGACTATAAACTCTTGGCACTAATCTATGTTGACAGTTTACGTGATATAATGGAGTAGTCGAGCCGTCAAGAGCCGGGAAAATTCCTAAGTCTATCAACTCTCTATCTGTCGTGTAAATCTTGCCTTCGTGAGGTTTACAAATAGCAGTCTGAGTATTATGACTCGTAACCGTAAAAGTATAAATGTCATTAGCCTCACTCGTCTCAATTGCACCTAAGACCTGTGCTTGTCCGAATCTAGTTCTTGCAACTAATTGAGCGTATTTATCGACTTGATAATTTCTTACAAAAGTAGACCCGTCTTTTCTTTTGCAGGTTATAGGTATATACTTCTTATCCCCTAACTGAGCAAGTAAGTCTTTCATCAATTGTTTCTTAGCACCCCAAAGTGAATTCTTTTCCAAGAATCCTTTTAAGACTGAACTTGTTAATCCGGTATCTTTCAAAAGATTTTGCCCAGAGAGTTTAAAGAATTTATTGATTAGTTTTTTACTAGAAGTGATCGCCTTAGAGTAATCATTAAACATATCCTTTACTAATATTTTTAACGCTTTAGAGTCACCCGGTCCTGAATTGGTTAATACATCTAACTGAGCAGCAAGCAATTGATTTGCAGTTGTTGATCCTGAATTGTATCCATATATCAAAGTCGGCTTCGTGGCATTCTTGAGAGTAAAATCTATATCGTTCAAGGTTTTTAAAACTTGCTCCAATATATTTTTCAATTCTGCTTCTGTGTATTCCGTATAATACTTACCGTTTAATTTATTTTTATTGGCATTGATAACACCTTCAAGTAGGCTATTTAATTTTGTTACGAGTGCGGTTAATCCAAATAATCCTACTACACTAGCTTGAGTATCCGCAATCAATGCCTCATCGGCTTGACTTACAGATTGTATATCGTTATTGATATTTAGACTGTCAAGTATCTCAGCCATTGATTATATACCTCGAAAGGAATTGATACAGACTCTACAGGATTCCCTGCTCTGCCAGGATGAATCATTTGATTAGTAGTTTTATATTCATTTAAAAACTCTTGAACGTCTTGAGGGAATGAGTTTGTTTTTGCTCCAGGAATACTCTCTTTGTATGTGTATGACATATCGGATACGCTGTAATCTTGTATGCCTTCATTCTGATTTTTTGCATGGATACTTTCTTTGATTGTCTTTAAGATTTTTGTCTCAAGATAATTTAGGGCTAAAAGTATTTGAGCACTCTTGATGTTTTCCGGCGTTACTCCATCGGAAGGAATTTTTAGAACATAGAAGGGACTAATTACTAATTTATTATACGAATAAAAAAGAGCCTGAATCTTTTGCTTTAAATCAATTGCCTCCTCTGCATATTCAGCAGGAGTTAATTTATAAAGTTCTCCACTAATACTTCCAAAAGTCTTATCAATAGTAGCCTCTGAGTCACTAGTAATTGAGACGATTTTAAAAATATAGTCATCTACTTTTGCATATTGATTAACAGTCAGCGAAGTTGTAAAAGTCGTGTTGGTCCCGACAAGAGAATTTCCACTTATTGAGACGTTTCCTGGGATAGAAGGATAAGCCTTTGCAAACTTCCAAGAGCCTGATTCTATCCAAGCACTTAAAAAAGTATCTGCTTCTTTAATTGTAACAAATCCTATCTTCAAGTTTTATGCCTCACAAAATGCAGCAAAGTAAATCAAAATCCTTGCCTCAGGATGACTATTTACAAGTGTAACGCTCGGAGTAGATACTGATTTATTTAATCCGATTGCCTCAAATCCAAAAGCGTTTCTGGTGTTCGAGTTAAACGTAATTCCTACGGTTGCTGGGTTGCCTTCTACTACTTGATTAGAGCCGCTTGTAATTGACTCGTTATACTGAGCAAGCACGGCAAGCAATGCAATATTATCTAAGCCTGTAAGGTCAATAGCATAACTCGAATTAGCCGCAATTTCTACAACCTTCAAAACTTCTTCACTCGCCACTGCCTTAAATGCTTTTGCATAATCGGCAAGCAGTAATCCATTTTTTCGGATTGATAGACTTAGTTCTACTTGAGAGTTTAACATGCCTTACTCTTTAGGTTTTTTTGCTTCTTTCTTTTCGGGCTCTTGAGTAGCAATTTCTTTCTTCTCAAATCTTGACCCGGTGTATTTTGTTGGATACTTTGCGACAATATCCACAAGAGTATTAAGAGTTCCTTCAGTTCCAAATCCCATGGACTCTTTTTTCTCTTGCCCGTTCTCTGTGTAAATTCTTATGATTTCAAACATTATGATTCCTTTGCATCGGCTAATATCACTTAGCCGATGACTTTAGAAAAGATTCTCTATCGAACGATTTTGACGATTCTAGAATCTCTAACGAGTTCCGCCCCGACAAGATTGTCCATCTGAACAAAGATTCCGAGGTTGTCAGTTACCTTTGTAGTAATACGAACGGGAATCCCTTGAACGTTTACAATCGCACAATCTGCACCGCTGCCTTTCGGAAGTTCCGCAAGTGTCTTGGCTGCGAATGCAAGAGCGTTCGGAGTAAAGCACAATACCGATCTTGTAGGAATTACAGTCACAACCGCATTGTCCGCAACAGTAGATACAAGCGCAGGATAAAAACTTAACCCAATAGTGTTATTAGATCCGTCTTTGATTCTTGCTGTGACCGTGTGCAGTGGGGTTCCTGTTTCGCCTGCTATTGTAAACATATCGCCAATTTTGACAGGCGAAGCTGCATCTGCAAAAGCATCTACAGTAATTACGGTATCGCCCGCTCCATAACCAGCACCATTGTTAATAGCACCTGCCACGTCTGCCGGGGTGTAAGTTTGGATCGCGTGATTTTCTGCAAGACTCATTCCTGACTTCATACCAAGTAATCCAAGTCTTTGAGCTTCGTCGCTACCTGCGTATTGTGCAAACTTAAACGCGTCTCTTTTTAAAAGAACACCTGTATCATCTGGACTCATGACCGCAATACGACCGGAAGAACTAGCCTTATTCATGGTTAATTTTGTCCTAGCATCCGTTAAGGAATCTTCTGTAAAGCTTGAACGACCATCAATAAAATTGCGAGTGCCAAGCATCTTATTGATAAGGTATTTATTAACCGAGGTTAAAAGACCTTCAGCAAGAGGCACACCCATTTCTTGAATGAGGTTGTAACCGTGCATGGAAATATCGCTAGAGGAAAAGGTTTGCTTTTTCACGAAAATCTTTTCGAGGGTTACGTTTACGGTTGCTGCTGCTTGGGTGTCATCGGATACACTAGATACTCCATCCCATTCGGTCGCGTCTGTCGCATCGGGGCTAATAGGAATTGCCACAGTCTTTCCTTTTTGCGAAACAAAATTAGATTCCACGTCCCTGGAAACTTGATTTTGTAAATTTAAAATACCTCTGTCGATTTGGTCGAAAGCAGAAGCCCAAAGGGTAGCTTTTAATACGTCTACATTTGATAAACTCATAATATGACTCCAATTATTTTAAGTAAATTTTTTGGTAGTCTTACGCTCTTACCTGCGAAGGTCATTTATTAACAATGTTGACCGCATCGGAAAAGGCTTTTTACGATTGCCTTGGAATCGAAGAGGGTTTTTAATCTTGTCCCTCTTCAAGTGTTCGCAAGTGCTAGTCTATTAGTTGAGGTTGTAAACCTGCTCGAAGATCGGCGTTGAATTTATCTCGAACATCCTTAGAACTTGCGAAGTCCGAACTTTTGTAAACGGGTTTCCCGTTTTGTCCGACCTTACCAGCACCAGTATATTGAGTTGATCCACCTGGTCTACCTTCTGCAACTAACAAATTCAAATTTCCTTCACGAGAAAGAAATTCTTGCACTGCTTCTTTTGCGTTTACTATAATTTGATTACCGTCTTTTGTCAATTCGAATTTTGTTTCAAAGTCTCCAGTCTGTGGATTTTCTTCATACAAAATTTTAATGTCAGAGTTTTTAAAAAGCGTTGCCGTCTGTCCAAGATTCCAAATTGCATTTTTCCCGTCTCTTGTTTTGTATTCAGACAACGCCGAAAGAATTTCTCCATCAATAGTTCGTGATTTTAACATATTAAAATAGGTTGTTGCTTTTCCGGTTGCCTGTTCGATTTCTTTTTTGGATTTTTCAATTTCGGCTTGGATTTTCTTCTGTGCTCTTTCTTCGGCACTCATTGTTTGCTCTTCATATTTTTGCAAGAGCACTTGTTTTTCTTCCAAAGTTTTGTCTTTATCTAAAAGACTTCTCTGAATTGTTTCAATCTCTTTTTTGAGCGCCGTTCTCTCGCTTGATAATGACTGACCGAATGCCTGTTTTACTTCCTTTGGCACTTTGTAAACTTTCCCACCTGCTGCAAAATCTACAAATTCAACCTGTGGTTGCTCTTGTCCCTGTGCCTGTTCGGTTGTCGGTGTGGCAGTTCCACCGCTTCCGAATTCATCCGGTGCTAAATAAAGTCTAATTCTCATCTTCCTGTCCTTGTGTCATATTCTTATTATCCACCGGGGGTTCTTCTTCCGGTTCGATTTCGTTTTCTTCTGGTTCGGCTTCTATAGGCTTACTACTTGGCTGAGTAGCCCCGCCGATAATTGCACCAATCTCACTAGCATCCTCTGCTTCGTCAATTTCTTTCATAAGTTCGTCTTTTTCTTCTGCGCTTAAATCGGGCAACATTCTGTTTACTAACTGCTTAGCAAGTTCCGCTTTAACGCCTTGGTATGGCATAGCCTCGAATGAGTCGATTAATCGTTTTACTTCCGCGTCAATATCAGATGTATCGAATTGAGTATTGTAAATAATACTTCCATCGAATGATGTTCCTTTCCAAAGTGCGACAAATTCAAATATCTGTTTTTCGACTTCTTGAAGTTGTTCTGCTGCGAGTGTTAAAGTTGCCTTAGCTTTTTTAAATTCAAGACTTTTTGCGATTCCTGACTGAGCAAATGATTTTTCGGTATCTCTATTGAGTCCGACTAAATCCATCATTTTCTTTTCGAGGGCTTCGATTCTCTTTTCGAAAGCAGCGAAATTATCACCGACTTTTGGCGAATCAAAAAAAGGTTTTTGGCTTAATGCTCCGTTATAGTTGACGGCGTTCATTGCACTAAAGCCAGTCTCTTTTAATTCCTTCGGTAAGTCCTCGCCTTCTGCTACGGGATAAAAAAGGGTCTGAAATGTTCCGCTCGAAAGTGATTCATCCCACTCACTCGATTTATTATAGATAGCCCGGCTAATTAGTGCAATATCTTCAAATGGGGTTTCTGCAATTCCATCTCCTTCTGAATCTTCCCATGAAGCAAAAACAAAAGGGACTTTTCCGAGTCCGTGCATGACTTGCTCTGTAGCTGTTGCCACATTATTTATTTTGGTAAAGTCTTGATAAAAATCTTTTGTCCAAAGTCGGTATTGCAAAACATTTTTAGCCGAATCAAAAGGGTTACTATTATCTGTATAAGTATTGTCTAATAATACCCAATCAATACAGCCTTTATCATCAATTGCAAAATCTCTAATTTTATTTGGAAGGTATAGAACACAATACGGATCAATGCCATAATTAAGATAATCAGCTTTAGTTACTATCTGAGCAGTATCAAAACCTTTCTGGTCAACCAATATTCCGACAGTAAAAAGACAGGAGTATAAACCGACTCCTTGTATAAACGAATTAAATGATTTACCTTTAGCCGCTTTGGTTGTAAAGTTCAAAAGTTCAGTGCTTACCTTTCGTTCAGGCTTAGTCGTATATAGTAGCCCTGCCAAAGTTTTTGCAATCTCTTTTGTATGATTAAAATATACAGACCGTTTTCTTCTGACCTCATACTCAAGATTGGATTCTCGATAAAACTGGAAAAGGTTTTGATTGTCATAGCCGGAAGAGTTACCGCCTATATATCCAAAGCCTCCAATATACGATTCCCAAATTAGCTTATAAATATAATCTTTTTGTGCGAGGTATGGATGACGGCGGGTAAATATAATATCGTATTGATTCATTATTTTTAAGCAGCTAACCATCGGAAAAAGGAATGAGCGAGGGAGAAATAAACCGATGGGTTCGCCGTAATTCTGATTTACTACTATCTAAATATTATGTCAATACTTTTTTAGTTAATTGGGATATAGCCTATAAAGTTACGTGTGACTTTTATTATTCTTAAGAATTTCCATCACTCTTTTATGGTATGCACCAAGATAGACCGATGCATAATAACTCCCAAGGAATACCCCTGACAAAAACGTAAAAATAATAGTGCAAACAATTTTAAAATCTTCCATAGTGTTATCTTGCAGTTGCATAGCTAAATGTAAAGCTCTTATCTATCGAACGTATTAAGCCTGCCAAAGCATCTGCCTCATCGTCCGGCTCTTGACCTTCAACGTAATTCAAAAGGTTATGCATGAATTCCGATTGAGAGTTATGACCGAATTTTAATCTGCTCCAATTCTTTTTGACATAGGCTAAAATTCTAACGTGCTTATTCTCTTGCTCATGCTTATCTACTAGCTCCATTCCTACCAAGACAGTTTTTAGTTTTTCATCAATCCCGGACCTGACAAGTTTATCCCGTTCAATTTTAAATTCTTTGAGTGATAGTTTTTTGTCAGCATTGGATTCAATCGTCAACCTCAAAACATTATTAGCTGCACATTCAATTAGTATCTCTGTGTATAGCTCATCTATTGACCTTCTCCACGTTCGACCGATTGCAAAGTATTCTTCGCCTTCCTTCCTTCCGATTGCAAGAGACGTATTATTTTTGCCTGAGTAAGCCGGGTCAAGGTAAGCTTTATTCGCCTTCGCATAATCCCATTCTGCATACTGAGCGTTAGAGAATACGTTCCCGAAATGTTTCTTGGCGTTCCAATTTCCGTGAAGTAAAATATCTTGCTCATACTGAGATTGCGATTGTAGATTGGCTCGATACCCGGGGTCTTTTTGTGTCAAGATTGGATTGTCATCTAACTTGGCAGGAATAAACGTAACTGTTTTTAACAGTTCTTTTGTCGCGTATGGGTTCGAGGCAATTACTTCTTCTGGAGTCGAACCCCAAGTAAATTTCCCGTCTTGCCTAAAAAAATATCTTATTACTCCTGCCCGCTCTTCGATTGCTAAACCTGTGATTGGATCAATCCACCAATCAAGGAATTGTCTAAGCCATGAATCAGGGTCCGGGTTGCATGTCGCTCTAATGTATGGCTTGACTCCACATGTCGAACGATTCCGGCTAAGCATGTAAAAAAATTGACCTTCTGAAAAATGAGTCAACTCGTCAAAGCCGATAAACGGAATTTCCGCGCCTTGAAAGTTAAACTTGTCCTTTTCTAATTGCATGTGGCTAAAATTTATTTCTGTCTTAAAATCCCCGTTGTCAAAATACCAAGATGTATCTGATGACTTAGCTTTTAGAATAGGGTATATATTTGTAGAGGCATCCCAAAGACCGCCGGGGTTCATGATCTGCGGATAAGTCCGGCGAAAGATGATTCCAGAAAATCCCTTTTTGTGAATGTGCCTAAGAGGTTCGACTAATAAAGACCAACTTTTCCCTCCACCGGCACTCCCCCCGAAAATAGCTATATCAGCTTTGGATTTAAAAAATAATGTTTGCTTCCCTGGCTGTGGTTCAATTTCAATCTCTTCCATTGTCAGGTATTTTTATTACAACCACCTTACCCTCAACTTTTTCACCTTGCGTGGTTATATCTATATTATCTTTCGGTTTGCCTCCTGAGTAGTGGTGTATTATTTCCATTGCTTTCGGGTTTCCTTTCAATGCTCTATTGAACGTAGAGACAACAAGCAATTCAAAATTTTTCTTTGCTTTTGGATTTAATTTTCTAACCTCAGCAAGTAGTTGCTCGGGTGCTTTTAACGACAGAAACTTATTATAAGCAGTAGACCAATTGACAGAACCCTTTGGTCTACCTTTCCCTAATTTATTCCCTTTCTCGAATGGTTTTAGGTTTTCTGGATTTGGCATATTTTCATGTTATTTCCATGTTATTTTTAACTTTCTTTGTGTTCTTTTCCATTTACTTAAACCATTGTAAATATATTTGATTTGCTATTTGTGCAGTCATTACAGGAGGCACGCTCATACCGATTAGGTACATTGGTTTAATATCTTGAAAGTCATAGTCTGACGGATAAGTGCCAGCTTGAATTAATTCGTTGTCCGTAAGTATTCGTGGGTGATCGTATAATATGTTGCATTGCGTAGAATTAATTGTCTTGCAAACTTCGTCATTGCATTGATAATGTAGAGTAAAAAAATTATCTGAATTATTCACTCTTTTATTTGTTTGTCCCAGATGCCTATCAGATGCAATACGTTTATCCCAAACATTGAATATTGTATCGGTAATATTTCTATCAATATCTTGAGTATCCCTAAATTCTCCAAACGTTATCGGTTTTTCATTAAATTCCAATTTCAATTTAGGATAGTTCAACTCTTTTTTGCTTGCTATAAAGAAAACACGTTCACGCTTTTGAGGTACACCCATTGAAGCGGCATTAAGTAAAAACAATTGTACGTTATACCCTCCAGCATCAAGTTTTTGTATTATCTTTTTACAATATAGCTTTGCATTGCCTTGAATTATTCCCTTGACGTTTTCGAGTATTGCTACTTTTGGTTTTAATTTTAGGATTGTATCGCAATAGACAAAAACAAGGTCATCCAAAGTTTGCTTTGCTTGCCCCTCTCTAAATTGCTTTTCTTTGCCCCAAGCCTTTTCACGGCTACCAGCCATTGAGAAAGTAGAACACGGAGGCGAACCGTCTAATAAGTCTAAATTAAATAGTTCCTCCGGTAAGTCAGTACGCTTATTAAATTCTCGTATATCCTCATTGAATAGATATTTAGGATTATGATTTAATTTATAAACTTTTGCAACTTCTTTGTCTATCTCAACGCCGCCTAAATGGTTGAACCCTGCTAATTTATACCCCATCGTAGAACCGCCGCCACAAATGAAAGTCCCGAATACATTAAGATTATTCTTTGCTATTCCTTTGGAAGGATAACCATCTTTTAAATACCATTTGTAAGGAAATAAATGTTCATTCATATTTTTAAAACTTGGATAAGTGCAATTTCTGGACTTTCATTTATTTTTGAAAGTGCCCCTTTGACTGCAATATAATCCTCTTCTGAAAAAGTAAATTTCAAAGTCATTTCATCCGAAAATTCATTAGTATCAATTTCTTTATTTTTATCTGAGTAATCTAAATTTTCTAAATCAAGTTTCAATTCCGGTATTTCAATCTGTGATTTCAATTCGTCAAGATTCAAATCGCTTACCCATTCTGCTAGTATATCACTGTCAATGTTTTTGTATTTGGAATTGTAGATAAGGACAGCTTTCTTTGCTTCTGTTTTGTTCTTGAGATGGAGAAATGAGCAAGGTAATTTTTCTGGGATTGTGACATTATACTCCATGCCATAAGGGTAATTGGTTTTATCCGTATGAACTTTTGGGAGTATCGCCCCCGATTCAATTAGCTGTAAAACTTCCCACCTTGAATGTCCGTCGATAATAAAGATTTGCCCGTCCTTCTCCCATACATAAAAATTCATGGAGAAACCATTTTGGCAGAGGCTATTGGCTAATTTCTGGAGTTTGTGCGGTTCGGTTTTTTTTAGATTGTCAGGTTGAAATGGAACTAGCTTTTTCCATTCTACCATTTCTGTTTTAATTAATCGGTTGTTTAGTATGTTCATTTAATTCTTAACATCCTCAAAATACTCTTTATCAGTCTCCAGAAACCCATAACCCAAAATACCAGCAACTCTATACAGTTTTTGGAATCGTTGTTTTTTAAATCTCTTTGGCAACCGCACGCGCTCTTTGTAGACAGGTATATTTTTATTTCCGAAATCTATTTCAGCGCTTAACATATACATGTCTGTTTCGTATTCGTCCTCAGATAAAATCTTAACCATACTTACCTCTTATTATCCACTTACTGCAGATTTGTCAAGTTCTTTCTGTTGCCTCAACTCAAGAAGCTTTTTTAAATCAGACAACTCCATATCGTATTGTAATAGCAATTCTGTTGTTTCTGCATTCTCAATTAATTCTGCAAGTTCCATGATTCTGTTTTCAATTCTACTAATTAACATTTTCTTCCTCCCTTAATAATTCCAAGTGAAATCTAATTTCTTTCGTCAATTCTCTTGCAAGGTTAAGCTTCTTTTTTGAGTGCTTAATCTTTGTTGGTCTCATTGTCGGTAACTCCGCACGAGAAGCCTGCTTAATTTTCTTTACTTTTTCTTTTGCTTCTGCTTTCATTTTTAAAAAAATCCTCATGACTAATTGCTATCGGGAACGACCTGTATTGAGTGCAAATAAAAGCAGTGATACACCAATCGCCGGGTCTAAGCGAATCTTCAAATTTGTTAATTGCATTTAATGGATTCTCTTTGTCGAACCTCTTCAAGTGTTCTGCGCTTTCAATCCACGGTCTAGCAACTACGAGACATGCCGGGGCTACAAATCCTACCACATAACAATGCAAATGAATGTGGAGTATTTTTTTAATCTCTTTTTCTTTGATTTCGTTTTTCTTACACCACGAAATTATTTTTTCTTTGATTTGCGTCTGTGTCATTTCGTAATCCCATTCCTTACCAAAAATTTAGACAATGCTTTCGCGTTCGTATCTAAAAACATATACTCAATAATCTGCTTTACTGTAAGCCCTTCTTTGCGAAGCTTTGCAAACTGTTCGACCTGATCCGCTCCGTATTTCGTGTTTCCGTGTTCGTATTTTGTTAGAATTTTTCCGCTCATTTTATCCCCTTTGAATTTTCCTTTAATCGTCTTTGAATTAGCTCATGGTTAATCGTATACTCTTCTATCTGTCCCGTCTTCTGTAAGACTGCTATTTGGATTACGTCACTCCAAAATTTAGCCGGGCTTGTCTTGAGTGAGTTAATTATGATTAGTCTGTTCATCCTATCGCTCCCTTAAATGCCTTGCTCATTAAATATAATGCAATTGCACATATAGTAATTATCAAGATCATAATCTGCATTCCATATAATCAGTAACGATTTTTTTAAACTGTTCGAGTGACCAACAGAAACAAGCAAAATGACCTTCATCTTTTAGCTTCTCGATTGTGTATGACTGAGGAAGTGCTTTCCCTTTTTTTAACACCTGTCCTTTTTCTCCAAAGGGACTTTCGATTTTTAATTCAATAAACAGGCTCGAATACTTGCCGTTATTTTTGTGGAATTCAAAATCTAGAATATTTTCTTTCAATCCGCCTAAATCTTTTAGCTGTTTAAGCACCATGAATTTTAATCTTTTTTGCTGTGGTGTTTTTTGTGGAAGCTTAAAGCCTTGGATTGCGTGGAAATAAAACAGTTCGGTAAATTCTGGATACTTTGCGTTCATCCAATCGTTGCATTGTTTTTGTAAATCCTCTTCTGATCCAAGGCTTACATTTTTTTTGTTTACCAAACTGGTAAATGATTTTCTTTTAAATTGAATCATACTTTCCTCAATTTTTCCAATTTTATTTTTTCGTCCCGGGCTTTAATAATTTCAACGGATTCCAAAGTCAATGCAAAATAGATAAAAGATACAATTGTAAACCAAGAGCTTACAATTATTATCCACTGGTCTAAATTGCTAAGTATTATTCTCTGCATATACTTTCTCAAGCTCGATACTGCCAACTTTTATTTCTCTACTCTCTTCCAATGACAAGATTTTGACAGGATAAAAATAGGGGGGCTTTACTTCTTTTTTCGCCTGTTCGAATTCTGCTTTAATCCATCCGCCCGTATAAGTCTCTTTAATGACCCCTTTGAACGGTTTATATTTACTGCTTTTCAAAGACTTTTTAATTTCCTCGGCTTGATTCTCTAGCGAATATTTTAAATCATAATCCTCTTGAGTCAAGATAGATTCCGATAACGTTATGTGTAACTTTTGCCTAAAAATCTCACTTGCTCTTGATGAGACTCTTCTGTCAAGCAGCGTTACAAGATCATAGACTTGAGGTTCGTATGACAGGTCAAACCATAACGCGATTAATGCCATAGCCAGAATTGCGAATAAAACAAGGGTCATCGCAAAATCTATATTGATGTAATAAGATATGTGGATTGGATAATTCATTTTTGCCCCTATTTTTGCATAACCCAAACTTGGCAGGCTGTAAGGTCTTGCAGTTTTTGTTCTAGCTCACTTGCTTGCTCAGTAGAGTAATTGCTATCAATCGTTACGTTTAAATGCTTTGCTCCAACTTCGACCGAATATCCTAAGTCTGTCAAAATTTTATGTCCCGTAAATAATGCTTCTTTGGTATCAAATATTACTGCTGACATAGTAACCGCTCCTTTTCGCATTCGTGCTCTTTGTCCGTTTCAACTTCTTTTTTCTCAGAATCTTTTCTTTGCTCGGTCTTTGATTTTTTAGGCTTAACGACCTTGACCTTGATAATATCCGCTTGCAGATATGAATAACTTGCCATAAGGATAATACTTATTATCCACGCTAATAATTTACTGAATCCCATTTTTTTATGTTCTCCTTTTTTGTTTTGTATTTTCGCTTTTTCGTTTTCAATTAAACTTTCCAACTTGTTTATTTCTCTTGCTCCAAGATTAAACTTTTTCGCAATTACCAACTCCTGCTCTAACTGTTTTAAATTACTCATAACCACTTCCGCCAAAATACAATAAAATCTTCTATTGCCTTGATTATAGATTCAAAAGTTTTAATATTTTTTGTAATCTCAAATTTCGGAAATCTACAATCTTCATGCCACTCAAATAATATTCCAGAAACAGAAACAAAATCATCATAACTTCTAAGTGTAATAGTTATATCGAGCATATAATCTATTATCATAACATTGCCAGATATTTTTGCATTTAGTCCGGTTATCAATTTTTCTTTCACTTTCTTTTACCGTTCACTGCTTCGAAGCAGTCCCTGCAAAATCCGTGGAATAAAATACTAACTCTTTGATTGCAACATTTACATATATACATTATTTTACTCCAAAATTCTCTACACCAAAAAGTTTAGCAAGTTCTTTGTCTTGTTCGCTCATGATCTCATGCCATGACAAAACTTTGTAGTGATTGACTAGCACTCGAATCTTCCCATATCGGTGTTTAATAACAATCTCTCTTGTGTCTGATAGCACGGAATTGATTTTCACCGCTTGCGACTTGCTAAAATACACTTTCGTTTTCCTGTCGCTTGCGAAACAATAACCCTTTTTATCCTTAATCAATTGATCTGCTTCAAGTGATATTGCTATAAGCAGCAGTAATAATATTTTTCCCATGTCCGATTCTCCTTTTAATTTTGTCCGTTTTCTGTCTGATTTTTGTCCGAATTTTTAACACCGACTAAATATTTTTTGCGTTCATCTGCCGGAAAATCTTTAATCATTTCGGAAGCCAATCCCCTATTATTTACCCTTCCAATCTTCTGACCTGTGCGCTCATAATACTCACTTGCCGACTCAGTATCATCTTGCTGTATAATCTCTACAGGTTTATCATTAGAGACTAATACATATTTGCCACCGTCAAATTTACAAACCCCTTTCGATACAAGCATTTTACCGAGTTCCGTAGCCGCTTCTGGAAGAGTGCCTTTAATCTCTCGACCGATTGCGCTAAATATTTGCTTAACTGTTCCTGAGTCATTAGGATGATAAGACTTTATGCCTAACGCTCTAAAAATACTTACCTCCCTCTCCCCTATCAGCTCATGAGTTTGCTCATTAGGGGCGTCCATACCCCCACATACACCCCCCTCATTGGTCATTTGATACTCGATAGGGGGCATTCTGCTAGTCTTGTATCTCTCAAGCCACAATCCTAATTCGTGAATGAGAATATAACCAAATACAATAGCCGCAATACCTACACCTGCAAATTTTACAAGCCACAGAATAAACCCATACAAGCAAATAATAGTATAATCACCAATGAGCGGAAAAACATCTTCCATCGAATGCGCATTCTGCCAGACGTAAGCGGCTGTATTAACGGATTGAATCGTAACAAACACCGTCAAAAAAATCATTCCGATGGAAACAAGAAAAACGGCTAACATTGATTTTCCCTTTTCCATTTTACGCCTTCCAAGGGACAAAAGTTTCTTTTAAATTTTGTCCGGCATTTGTTGGCACTTTGTCCGGTTCTTGTCCTGCGGGTGTCCGATCACTGTCCGATTTTGTCCGATTTTGTCCGATTTCAAAATCGGACACTTTTTGGATTCTCCTTTTGACTTCGTAAATTCTGCCCCGGTATACATCTAATTCATATTCTGTCTTGAGATCATAAATTACTTTGGCGACCTTGTTTTTGTGCTCTTTTAATTTTAATTCGATAAGGCTATTAATAGCAGCATTTGACATTTGCGTTTCTTTCGTCCCCGGTCCTGAAGTAGATTCCAGCTTTGAAGTAATCTCATTTTCCTTTCGGGTAAATATTGACATAGAGATTTGGATAAGCGGAAGAAATATAGAAGCAAGTAAGCCGCGGAAAATATCTGGATCTGATAAGAACGTTGTAAGGCTGATAGACTTTTCGATCTTTTCAATCTCGTGGTCTAGCCTTTCGTTTTTAATACGAATTCTTGTTTCTTCTTCTTTTGATTCTTTGTGTAGCGTTGCGGTCGTGGATTCCAGTGCTAATAATGCAGACTGACATTTTAACTTTGCATAAGTTGCATGTTTACCTTCAAATTGACAATTTAAGTTTGTGTTTGATTTTTGGTATTTTGATTTATCAAAAACTTCCTTTTGGATTTCAAGTCGTGCTTTTTCGGTTTGATATTGTTCGTTTGAAAGTGTCTTTCTTTTTTCCAGAATCCCTCCAATTGGAAGAATCATAAGAAGAACCCCGAAAATTATTTTAGACTCGCGGGGGAGAAAGAAGGCAACTAGCCCCGTGGTAATAACACACAGACCCCACCATGCACCATGATTAACAAAAACATTCAGAATAGAATCAGCTACTAATAATATAAGCCATAGCAGAAATTGAACCGTGATCGGGTTGTTTCTGATTTTATTCCAGTTTAAATTTACCTTCAATTCGTTTTCCTTTTGCGGAAAACTCTTGACTATCTCTACGAGTGTTCGATTCTTTGAATCACTAATAAAAACAGGCTAGTTTTCCGGCTTGTTTTTCCCTCTCTGAATTGACCGACCAAAGCTGGTTCAGAGGGGTTTTAGTATTTACTTCTTTTCTTTTTTGCCCAAAAAATCCGCAATTGCCTCAGCAGCAAGTTCACCCTCTGATTTATTCGCTAGGATTGCCTGTTTACTAAACTCCGCCTTAACGTTAATAGGGACTTGAGCAACTATTTTTTTTGTTTCAATAATTTCAATTTCCATAGATACCACAAACTGACATAATAGTATTTTCGTAAACATCTATTTTATCTTTTTATCTTTTTGTTAAAATATTTTTTTATCTTTTAGTTTTTTCGTCAGACTTGTCTAATTTTACAAAATTAGTAGTCTACACTTTATTGATATTGAGTTTTCAGTATGTCGTTTTTTGGAGATATTCAAGGCGTATGCGCACTTTTAGTTCGCATACGAGCTAGTTGGGCGGACATTTTTTGAGGCTCATAGAAAGACCTTTTTGTTTATGCTACCCGCCCTAGCCAAAAATAGAAGGCTTAGTAAATATATAATTATCAATTGCTTGCTTTGATTCAAGCAACTCCATACCATCTAATAACTCTGATTGTATTAATCCATCTAAACGACTAATTATAAATTCAGCACCTACATTTTTTAAATTAGATAACCAAACAAGCCTTCTAATTACATAATCAATTTGTGACGAAAACTGAATTAATGGATAAAATATTTCTTCTTCAATTAGTAAATTAATTTCGCTGTCCATGATTGCCTCTTTTTTTATAAAAAATCCTAAATACTTTTCGTAAACTCTTTTAAAATATTGCCCCTAGCACTTTTTAGTATTGTCCGAATAAACTGGATGCCTCAAAAAACATCGCCCAACTAAGCGTAGCCGAACATGTTAAGAAACACGTCGGCTCACGCTGATACGTT
>JAULBV010229371.1:0-13436 GCA_032358295.1 Pterothamnion heteromorphum | reverse complement strand
CCGATCTGCGTACTCTTTTCCCCGAAGTTTGCACCTCGTCGACCGTCGGCTCGCGCACATCCAGAATGTGCGCACACTCTTCTCCCCATCGCCCAATTCAGCAGCTGGCCGCACGTCAGCCGCGCACGTCGACATCGCCCGGCAACGTGCGCGCGGCTGAGCGCCGCAAGCGCGCCGAACCGATGATGTCTTTGTCGTGCCCCACGTCCGGCGCGTACGGTACGCGGTACCCGCGCTGCCCACCACCGCCCACGTCGCCCACGTCGGACGCCGACAGGAGGCTTTTCCTCAGAGGCTCTTCACGTGTTCGGCTCGGCCAGCCGCGCACGCGGCGCGGTGATGCCAGCAACGGCATGACTGAGCTCCTTACGGCGCCCGCTCCGGGACTTATAAGTTTGGCATGCCGCCGAGATCGTACCGCAACGCGTTGTACGTCACCATCGCGATGGTGACGTACTCTTTCCACGCCCACGGCGAGTGTCACGCCGCCCACCACCTCCCACGACCCTGGAGTCCACCTCCAGCGTCAAACCATCGGCACGACGGCAAGCGGCATGCACGCCAAGGCCACGATCGCCCACCAGGCGACGGACGATTCGGCCTATTGCATGTCCGACCCCTCGCCCAAGGGACGGGCTACTGTGTTGGTCACCCGCCAGTGCGCACCGGCCGAGACCCCGCCATAAGTACACGGGGCTCATGACTCCCCGCGGCTCGCGCCCGCCAATGCATCGAGTCGCGTCCTCGTCTTGCAGCTTCGCGCCATCGGCCACGGCCGAGCGATTTGCTTCCTCTGCGGTACTAATGGCCAGCGGAAGGCCGTCGTTTCGTCTTTCAACGACGAAGCAGTCTGCCTTCCAACTTGTAAAGTGCTCAGGTGACGTCCTCTTCCTGGCGGGTGCAAGCGCACATCGCATCCGACGCTGACATCCGACGAATCCACGGGTCGTGCGAGAAATGGCCCTTCCTAACGGTAACGAGCCGGCACGGCTCGTGCATCAACGTTGGCTTCCTGCCACGAGCGAGTTGGTGGAGAATATGTGAGAAGGGCTGGGCCTATTACTCCGCACATGGCACCAAGCCGTGCGCCCATGTTGTTCATCGCGTGCGTTCAGATTCTCGCGTCAGAGCTGAGTCTGTTCCACACGTTCGCCTTGTTAACGTTTGTTGCCTTTCCGTACCTGTCGTGAAAGAAGGCCAGGTCTTCTCGCTCGAAGCGCTCTCTCGAATCCCAACCGCCCGTATTTGCTCCCGCCAGGCACGCCAAGTATTTTGTCTGCAGCTTTGTTCGTCGCCGAGCCACTACACGCGCACGTCAAAGGCACCTCCTCCTCAGCCTAGGCTGTCACAGCTGTGACAAGATGGCGCGTACGAAGTGTACCCGCCCACAAGACCGGCCGGCGTATGATATACGCCCTCGCCCCGCCGTTGCAGATCGTGCTCATGGCAACAGTAATGGTCGCCCTGCAAGCAGACGAGCTCCCCGAGAGCTTGGCTTCGAAACTGTGCCGGGCATTCCCACTGGCTGGGTAGAGGAGGAAGTGCTGGAGGAGGGAAAAGTCCTAGAATCCGGGGAGTGGGTCATCGACGTTGTCTTGGAGACTGGGACTAAGTAGAATCGTAAAGGAAACTTCTCTTGTACCTGTGAAGCTAGTTGGTGACTATTTCTCTGCATATACTACCGCTATTGGCGCCGGAGTCCCTCGGTATCTACTTCCACACGCCCCGCTCGCAAAATGATTGCCGAAATTGTCTGCGTGCCGGGCTAGGCCTGGCGTCATGCCAATGTGGTGCGGCCGTCTCCCAGCACCCGCCCCTTCGCGCCTCATCCCGCTCGGCCGAGTAGGCGATTGGAGGGGTAGTTGTACATGGTACAGGGTCATAACACGTACGTTTATGTCGTCATTGACGATCTACTTCCTCGCCATGCTAAGCGCGTCCCACACATAAAATCCAGACGGGTGTATATCTTGTAGAAGGGAAACTTCTTCACCACCGCCGATAGTACGGTACGGGTAGGAGAGAGCAGTGCATTCCGGGTTAACGATAAACTTTCGCACGACGACGAGGATCTGGCCTTCCACTTCTATCTCACTGAGATCGTGGTTATGCAATGTTCGACGGAACACAGACCTGAGCACGCGGCCACGACGTGCTTCACGACTGTCTCCTTTTTCAGATTTGTCCTCGTGCCCAACGACGGCGTTCACTTCTTCCGGGACGTGCAAAGTCTCTTTTCCAACTGGACGGCCCTCGACAAGCACCGTCACCTCATCACCTGCTTTAAACCGGCGTGTGACCTGGGTTAATGCATCTGCTTCGTCGTTCGCGTCAGGGGGCCGCACCGATGCTTGCCCCCCGGACGTATCTTGGCCAGTCAAGTCCCCCTCGGTGGCCATTTGGAGTCCGTCGGAGCAGCCGGGGTTGCTCTTTTCGTCTGGCAGAGCGCTATCAGGGACCTGTTCAGCCTCGCCACGTTGTTCAGGGACATGTATTTCACCGATACGAGCCTGCTCAGACTGATCACCTCCTTCAGCGCCTTTTTCTCCACCATCAACACAAGCTCGCTTGCAAGGACGGTCGTTCTCAATGCTTGACAGTCTCGTCCTCCGCTGCAATCTTTCGTTCGCACCCTCTTCTTCCCTTGCTGCAACTGTCGCGGACGCTACACTTTTAAGTCGCAAAATCGCCTCATCGTAGCAGTCTTTCATGCTCTCCACAAGAATGCATCGCCGCCGCATTCGGATTGCCGCTATGCCCAGTGACATTGTGCCAGCGTACATGTCCAGAACAGTTCCATCCTTTGGCACATATAAGTCAATGAGGTCCCGGAGTAGATCATGGTTCTTCTCCTCAACTCTAATAGGAGATTTAGAACCAGGGTGCAACAGCTTATTAGGGGTGACCGGAACATCGATGATTGAGTTGAACACACGCTCCGAGTTTGGGCTGATGAGGTTGAAGTTCGACTTAAAGTTAGGGATAAAGCCGTCTGGATGCTTTCCAGGGCTCTTGCACACGACGAGAAACTCCAAATGGTTCCTCGGCAGGTCTTGCACACGGCGGGACGGCATGTTATTCTTCGTTATCACGACGGGCGGTCGAGTCACTTTAAAACCGGCATCGCTCATAATGTTGATCCATGAGACCGACGTTTCATGGGAGCTGAAGATGAGGGCGTAACTCCCTGTCTTCATGTTACGTTTCACAGCGGTTGCGAACTCCAGCATCTCACATTCTTCTATTTTGTCTTCATATCCAGCGCCGTTCCCGCTTCGACTGCTCGGTAGGTTGTAGGGAGGATCAACAATTACACCGTCCAATCGGACAGTGTCCGGAGCTCGGACCTCTTTCATGTAGTCCTGCCAGCGCATCTGGTACGTTTCCACTCCGAGTGTCGAAAAGTGGCTACGCGCCAAAGACGGAGGCTGACACGATGGATCCAAAGAAGAACCTGTCTCCACAGCGACATCCGTGGTAGGGAGACCGACACAGTCTGGAACAGGCGCGGCCTGTTCCTGTTCGGCAGTATCCTGTACTCCTGCAGAATTTTTCACTCCAGATTCTTGACATGTACTCTTTTCGGGGGGCTGCTCCTTTCGGGCGAGTTCTGCTAGAGCCTTGAACTTCAGCTCCAGCTGCGCACCGAGAGCCGGGTAGTTCCTGTGGCAACATTGAACTAGGGAAGGTAAAAGAGCATGAGCGTCACCTTCCACGTTTTTAAGCTCTTCGTCGAATTTCGTCGACCGAAGCAAGTTATCCCGAACAGTGTACATTTTGCTAGGCCATTCCGTAACCTCCAACAGCAAGAATAACCGCTGCTCCTGCTTCAGCGCTTCTTTCGCCAGCGTGAACTGTTCAGTTACAACCTTATGACCGACTGGTTTGAAGTTCTTGTTGGCACATACATCCCGAGCGCGGTATATAGTGTTAACTTTCCCCTGCAGTTCGTTCTCCGAACTCGCCTTCATAAAGGCTGTCGACGATTTCAGGGAAGTGAGATTCATGAACTTCCTGTAGACGCGACAATCTACTTCGCCCATAATCGTGTCTTCCGTCTTGTCCCCTAAGCCCCTGTCTTTCGCCAAACGCACGCAAATGTCAGGATGCTCTCCATGTATCACGTCTCCCAGGGCTTCCAGGACGCGATTGCCCAGGCGCGCAGCTGTAGTAGCTGCTTGCCGAAGAGTGTTGTTTTGAGTCGACCCGTCATATGCTCTGGTGACTTCGTAGGACGCAGGCTTTCGACCTCCCTTCTCGGCTGTGATACGTAGGTATTCGTCCTTCAGTCCTCCGAGCTGTTCGTGCAGTGTTACCTCCACGAAAAACGTTTCCCGTTTCATGGCGTTGCGAGTGCGCACGAGCGGCTTGTAGCACTCCAAGGGGACACCACCTTTCAGTTTGGTTACGAACCACCTGAACGCGCTCCATATGTCAGGTTCTTCCGTACAGAGCTCATGAAGCCCTTTTAAAGAATGTGCGCCATCCAGTACGCCGTACCAAACCGGATGTGCACTTTTCTCCCGGCGGATGTCTTCATCCGAAACCGAAACGACAATAGTGCGCCCGTCCTTCTCCGCAGCTGCCCGCATGTCTTGCCCCATACGCTCTCGGAGGTATTCATCAAGCAAACATTCGTATGCACCTGTTAATTCAATCACGATCGGCATGTCAACATCAGCCACAATTCCGTCCCCATTGCTGTCTTCTGTCTGCGCGACTCCGCGAAAAAGTAGTTTCAGACGAGAAACACCCGACTTGGATACGGGGCGAGTGTTCAGTATTCTGATGCATGCCATTGGGTTCACAGAGATGGTTATGGAACCCTCAACCAAGTCCGCAAACTTCGCCTTCATTAATCTTGTGTAGTCTGACCGGGCATTGGCTGTCTTCTTCGCAGTGGGTGCCATACTGGGCAGGTGTGTGACAAGACTGTGTCAGGGGGTTGTGGGATAAAAATGCGGCAGGAAAGGGTGCGCGGCAGGGGAGAAAGTGGCTTGTGGCAAGTAGGTAGCAGTCGGAAGTTGCCTGTTCGGTATTGCAGGTTGGAACAGCAGTCTCTGAGGGTACGGTGCGTCTGGTAAACAGGCTGTGATCAGTACCATCAGATAATATCCGTTTATGAAACGGTTGTGAACCCAGCCGGGCAGCGTGACGTACGCCTTCATCCGGGATGAATGCGAAAGTCACGCAAGCGGATTAGGGGGGCATGATGCTGTGGCGCAGGCCGGTTTGGCTCGCATGATGCAATCATGATAGCGTTCCCTGGATGCGAGTCGAGGGCGTCTCTTGTTACGCGTTACCCGGTGACGTGACAACAGCGCCCCCCGGATTGAGCATGTTATTATCATTGTCGGATGCATGTGATTTAAGAAGAACACCATGTTATGTAATAACTACCAGGGGCAGTTAACGCCTAAGTACTGTGTTTCGCACGGACAATAGACAGGAAGAATATCTTAGCTCCGCTCGAGCGACAGGCAGTGCATTTCATGTTGAAGTACCACGCCCGTGAACATTATCATGTTCATGCGAAACGACATCCTTTTCAAGCAGCCCTGGCACATCCGTACTTCCTACTTCTTGTACAGAACCTGGGCTTGTCACAGTAGTACGTGCCAATGTGGAAACATCCGCATCCCGCGACTAAACGTAGGGAGTCAGAGCCTGCGGGATGTTCGGTCTATGCCATTTCAGCAAAAATATGATCAGAGTATTCAGGTACAGCGACCGGTCCACCTGATAGTGTGTGGACCCATTCAACGACAGCTGCTGTCGCCTCACGTGCTGGCGGCGATCGTACAATTGACCATGCCCCCCATCACCGTCGTCCCTGCCCAGGAAGGCTGCAAGGTCGACGTCAACGCAGGCGCCCCATAGTCCTTGGGTTAATCCCTGCAGTCTTTGCAGTATCCATGCATGCGCACATACGGTACGGCGCGGAGAAGATGCTTCCGAGACGTGGTACAGTATCAAAATATAGGAAATATGGCGAGGTGCTAAATTATTTCCATGCTAAAATATAAGATTTGAACCATACAAAATTGAAGCACGTAATCATGTCGTGCGCGTACGGCAAATCAAGGTATGTGCTACCAACTTTTACAGTGTAAATGTTTTACAGGGCCGCCGTGATTTTCTGTGTGTGCGCGTTTCATATCGTGCTGTCGTATTTCCTCTGCGCGAGTATCGGTATTGGAAAGGAGAAACTGGAGCACCATTCGCCTGCAGCCAAACGCAGGTGTCATAACACCTGCACCCGAGGTTTCGCCTAGCCGCTCAGGAGTTGACCATCACTAATTTTTCTCGCCGCCGGCCTCCTTACCAAGAACTTGCCTCCACGCGTCTGATATCAGCGCGCTCCCTCGCTCTCTCTCCCACCTATACCTGTAAACCATTTCCACTCTTCCGACATCATCGCGAGCTCGCGAGCTCGCTCTCACTTCCCTCGCGCTGCGCGCCAACCACCTCGTCTTCACTTATTCCACCGTGTGCGCGCTCGCAACATCGCCGAACTTGTCGGGCTCTCCTAGCCTGCTCCCGTACCCTTTTCGCTACCTTTCTCGCTTCCGCCGTGTGCGCGCGCGCCCCGCTCTCTACTGTTCTTCCTAACGCCGTGTGTTCGCCCCGTTCCACTGTGCCGAATGCGATCGCGGACGGCACGCCCCATCAATCGAAGGACGTGATCGCACACTTCCACTCCCTCACTGCAACTTGCCCACTGCGCTTTCTTGCCTCCAGCGCGTGTACGGTCCTGCACATCTCACACCCGCATGTCGAGCGCGGCCATTGCTCTATTGCATACCGTCTCACCGTGTTGTGGATTTTCTCGCTCATTGAGTGAGCTACCGATACTGCGTGCTACTGAAGCGGTTGCCCCTCTCTGTCACTGCCTTGGAGTGCCTAACGCATTACATGCGGTACAAGATCCGCCTGGTTACATTCCATCTCGAAAGCAAAACATCACATCATGCCAGTCACCGAGACGGAGGAGGATGACATACGCCAGCAGGTACCTACATCATCAGGCGCGCAAACTGCAGATACACTGCCCGCAGCGACTGAAGGTCAATCAATAGGAAACGCTAGTCCTGGACGGAAGCCACTCACTCGCAGCTCGCCACCCACTCACAGCTCGCCACCCACTCGCCGCTCGCCGATTAAGCGCGTTCGTGATGAAGAAGAGGAAGAAATACGCCCGGCAAGGCCCTACGTTCGGAAAAATAAACGCAGGAAATTATGGACAAGCCCTGCTGCCTTAAACTTGGCACAGACGGAGATGCTTGGAATACGTACGGGATCTCCTCCCGTAGTGCAACGAAGTCCTCACACACGGGCTACCAGCAAGAACCGAGCATCTCCGAGGGGTCCTCCTGCTGCACGTACTGCGACACACGGGACTGAGCACGCAAGTCCGCCAACCCGTGGGAGAAGGGAAAAAATGACAACCGTACTCACGAAGTGGCCTTCATCGGGTGACGAAGACAGTGACAACGAAGACGGCGACAAAGACTACAGCGCGGCGTCGATGTCGGAAGAGGATGATGTTCCACGGGGTGCCACAGATGACGGAGGAGGCAAAGGTGGCAACAGTGCAGAAGAGGACGAAGATATGGTCGTGGGCCACGAAGAAGAAAGCATGGAACCCCAGGAGGATGGAAGTGGAGATGATTCTTGCGATGATTTGGAAGAGTTGTGTGACACAGATGAAGTTGAACACAGCGAGGATGATGCAGGCGAAGACGCCTCTTCAACGAGACGGTACCGGTGCGTAACAAGGGAAAAGAAAACTGTCGTGGATTCTGAAAGGAGGAAGCGATGGAGGGAGAAGGTTGGAGTTCTTCGAGATGACGAACTTCGCCGCCGCCGTTGTTGTCGCAAGGGGAAATGCTTCCAGTCGTGCAACCTCCGTTTCCTGAAAGAAAAAAAATGACTCGGACCCTGGAAATGACGCCAACCGATCGACGGAGAGCGCTGCACGACATGCTAGGCTCTGATGGGTCCTTTCTGTTTGATGGACGAAAGGTTTGCTCTAATTTCCTCATCCGATCGTTTCGCTTCTCACGCGACCTGCAAGCCTCTGTGAAGCGTAGTTCCACTGGGTTACCTAGGGCCCGCAACTGCTCACAGGAGCGCGGTGACGCCATCACTACGCCGAAATACAAAGATTCGGTCATTACGTTTCTCGAACGTTTGGCGGAGAACACTGGAGACCAAATGCCGGACGCCCAGGAGGTGCATCTTCCTTTCTTTCGACGGTTGGACGTATACGAACATTTTAAGAGAGACTACGGCCAGGTACACAGCGGAGACCCGCCATCCCAGGTCTACTTCTACCAGGTCTGGAACTCAAATTGTGCGAATGTGAAATTTCGAAGAGTATCTCGGTTCGCGAAGTGTACCCGTTGCGAGCAGCATCGACAGGCCATACAGGAGGCAGTGACGGAAGGGAAGGACACATGCGAATTGCGACGACAGAAGGGAGCTCATAGGGAAATGGTGCAGAGGGAAAAGAGGGAGTACAAGAAGAAGCGGGAGAACGCTATACTTTACCCTTCCCGGTTCTGCTCAATGATTGTGGACGGCGCTGACCAGTCTGCTTTCGGTTTACCGCACTTCATGGTCAAGACTAAAGAGGCAAGAGGCCACGCGCTGAAGGTAAAACTAGTTGGGGTCATGGTACATGGGAAACCGCACGAGGTGTCGTTCTTGACAATGACTGAAGAGCACGCCACTGGAGCCAACCACATCGTCGAATCCGTGCACCGCGTGTTATCAGCAAAGATGAATCGAGGGGGGCTTCCACGGGAGCTATATGTTCAGGTGGATAATTGTTCTAGGGAGAACAAAAATAAGTACTTCTTGAGCTATATGGAGTATCTCGTTCACCGGCATTTGTTCGACAGGGTAGAAGTGGCATTCCTTCCTGTAGGGCATACTCACGAGGACATAGACCAAGTGTTCAGCCGATCAGCCGAGCGACTACGTAGCCACGACGCCGTAACGTTGTCCGACCTCCACGAACAGCTGGGGAAGGTGTTCAACAGTCAGACAAAGGTGAGTCACATGGAAAAAATTGCGAATTGGTCTGGTCTTTGTGAAGCGGAACGATCCCTTTGGAACATATCGCACATCACGCAGTACAGGTACTTCCTATTCCTGCGATCGGACGAGTCCAGAGCCAACAGGGAAGTTCACACCGAATGCCATGTGAAGGTTGGATGTAAGGATGACTGGAGACCTATCCGTGTGTTGAATGGAAAGCTGAGTGGATTCCTGAAGCGGGAACCAACTCTGTGCAATACGCCGCCGACGAAAATAAGCGTACCTCCTGGGGTGGAGGATGTCACGAAACGAATTAACTCGGAGGAATGGAGGATTCACAACACTGGGAAAGTGCGGGAGTTGCATGAAATGAGGGATAAGGTTTTCGCAAGCCGCGTTGACCCATTTCATTGGGACCTCCAGGATTGCATGGAGTTGCAGTGCTCCGCAGGCTCCGCAGGTTCCGATGTTTTGCAAGCGTTGGAAGAGGGCGAGCAACCTGGCGCAGATGGAAGAGGCGGTATAGAACCGGGAAGTGACAGGAGGCTTGTGACGACGACGGAATTGGTGGAACGGGACTATGAGTACGCGAGGAACTCGTATGTCGCAGTCAAGTCGCGTGGAGAACGCGACGGTGCTCCGTTCTGGCTTGGGATGGTTCTGGAAACGAAAACAGCTGGACCTGGAACATCTTGCTCCCTGTTGGTGCATTGGCTACAGCTCGAAAAAGGCGAGAACGCTTTTGAAGGGAAGTATTCTTTGTCCTTCCTCCAAGCGTCGAAGACGTCCAAGCAAACTGGCTGGCGCGAGAAAGTATCTGTTGAAAGCGTTATGGTCAACTTCGACGCTATGACCAAGCGAGGGAAACTGCCGATTGCGGTACAGAAGCATCTCCGAACCGACGCGGATTAAGACGTCAGGATGGGTTACGTGATGTGGGCAAGCTGCTGTCCTCAAAACCTCTTTCGCCAGTTCGTTGGTCTGCTATCCGAAACGCCTCTGCTCTTCCGAACGCCCCGTCGGCCAACGAGACCATTTCCCTCGGGTCCTTCATCCCTTGCTTCGACGACACCAAATTTCTTCGCTTCCGTCGTACAAGTCAACAATCACAGTTCTGTTCATCTCGTCACCCCGCCACCCCCAACATCCGAAGCGTGAACCTCTTCCCCGACAAGTCCACCTCCACCTGCCTCCCTTCTCACGCGACGACCACCGCTGCACTTTTCCTGCGCCGGCAGTCATTCAACCTCCATCACCTGCGCTTGCAATCGTTCTCGATATGGAGAGCACTACGAGCACTGCAACGACTACGAGCACATCGCCGTTGGATAGGCTCCCTGCCCATATCACGGACGACCCGGCTGCAATGCGTGCGTTCTACGTCACCGTTGCCCGCTTCGCATCCCGGCACGTTGCCAAGGAGGTCTTCAATCGCACGGGACTGAAGCCCAAGCCCGGTGCACAGCTCACCATTCGCCGCTCTGGTCGAGAATTTCTACCGCGCGTCAACGAAGTCTTCCTCAGTGTACTTGCGGAATGGGTTGCGGCCACTGGCACTGGCGAGGTTAACGAGTCGTGCGTGGTCTGCGAGGGTGGAACGGTCAATGTCACCATGCGCAGCATTGCGACGGACGAGGGCGAGAATCGGAAGTACGTCTTCAGGGTTCGTGGGCTCGGAATCCACACGGAGGATCCGCGCGTTGAAGTGGACTAAGGCCGGGGGTACAAGGACTTCATCTGAGGTGTGCAGTTGACTACGCGTTGAACTCTAAGGCCCCGGTGAAAAGGATGTCATCTGAGGTGTGATGGTGACTACGCGTTGAACGCGATGTGGGGAACAGTAAAACCGCTTGAATGTGACAACGTACGGCGCGCGATAGATACTGCACGCTTGGTGTTCCGCGTGCAACCTGTTATTACCAAGGTACATGTTATGGTTGAGAGTAGCTTGCGGCGGGAATGCGTAATGTGCGTTTAGTACAGAGCTGCAGACTGCGAGCGCGGAAGGAGGACAAATATGTTACGAAGGAGAACTGATGGGGCCGACGCACGCCTCACATGGACGAATCATCCAAGAGCCTGGTCTAAAACGTCCTCCATTGCGAGGCAAACGGACCGCGCGAAGTTGAATACACGACGTCACCCGAGCGGCAGCGGGATGAAATCACGCATGCGTGATGGTTTGCACACCAGGGTGTCCCACTCGAGGCAGCGGGCAGGTCGAGGCTGCAGCGCCAGAAGACGATGCGCCCGCCGTGCGCGCTAAGCGGCGCGAGATAGTGGCCATGAGATGCAGGACCAGGCATCACGACCAGACAGGAAGAACCGCCCCACGAAAAACAAAGTTGCCTAAAGGCAATGCCTCTACCCGGCGCGGCGGGCTGCCATCACGTGGCAGTGGAACTTTGGAACGGTTGACGTCCAGGGTGGACACGGTGAGAAACACATCTTACGCACACCGATAACACGAACACGAGCAGGCCCAGCAACGCGAAGCGGAAAGTTCAAGTCGCTGGCCAGGATGACTTGGGCTGAGCGGCGCCGAACACGGGCGGCGCGAAACACACGCGGCGCGCGCGAAGAGGGCGACTCAACATGGTCGCGATGCCTCAAGAAAGTGTGCGATTGGCACGTAGAGCAAAAGTTCTCGTGGCAAGATGAGGACTTCGCACCAAGCCTCGAGTGTGACGTTAGCGGGCACGGCAAGGCGCGCGCCCTGCGTCAAGGAGTCTTGATGGTCACCAATGCAGGGCCCGGCAAGAATAACATTGGCTTTCGTCAGCCCGTGGCGGCAGAACGACGCGGAGGTGAGTATGCGGCGGGCGGGCATTTAAGGCGGCACGATGCCATCGTCGCACCGAGCGCCGCGCGGGCGGGCCAAAAGCACAGCAACACAGCGAACAGCGAGCGCTGCCGGGCCGCGAGACGGAGGCTTGAAGCTGAACCGCGCGACGTCGAAAATGACATTCGATCGCGCTAGCCCGCCGCGCTATCCAATGTCCATAGGCCTTGTCAGTGCAGACGAGATGAACAACGAAGAAAGGCAAGCTCTCCGGGCGGCATGAGGCGGGCGAGGGGAGCGCATGAGACAGTGAGATGGCGTCGTGGCAGCAATTGCACGGCATGCAGCACACGCGGGCCGAGTTTGCAGCACGGGACATGATCGACCGGTAGTACAAGCCGGTAGTGCGGCCCGATGTGACGCAAGGAGCAGGTGGCGCCGAGCCTCGCGTGCGGCGGCGTGATCCGCCGGACTCGGCAACGGCCTGCTTGACTTGGTCACCTTCAGCCCACCCCCAGACAGGCAGGAGAGTGACTTGCGTGGCGTGCGGAGTACGATGCGCGAGATTGGGCGAGTCGGTCACACAGCGCCGCACGGAGGACGTGATGAGCTGGACCGGGCACGCGCGGCAGGATGGGATGTGACCGCGATGGAGCAGGGTCGCGAAGGATGTGTTGCGATCCAGCGTGCCGGGGGAGGTTGGGGGAAGCGCGGGACGGTTGCGGCGCGCAACGGGGCGGAGGTGAACAGCGGTCCGGTCCGGCTGCGGGATGACATCGTGGGGCCAGATCAGCAGGCAAGGGCGCACGATGTGCCGGACATTGCGGAAGCACTGCCCGTGTGCCGCGAAGGAGCGGAGGAAACGGAAGGTACATGTGTGTGGAGAGGGCGAGGCGCACGCGGCGCGTAGGGTACAACGTCTGCAAGGGCACGAGCGGGACACGGGCGGCAAGCGGGAAAGGAGGGCGATACAGACGTCAGCCGGAGGCAGGAGGCCGGCGCGGCTCGATACAAAGGTGGCTGAATCTGTCAAAAAGGTACGCTTGCACTGTGCACCGTGCGCCGTGCGCGGCGCCCTTTTTACCACCGCACTCCGGGCCAAATTATGGAGCCGCGCTTACCAGGCAAAAATGTCAGGGTACCTCACAGAAGCGTGCCGACGCTTGCTCCGAGATGTCGCGCATGCACCCGGATTTCCTATAATTTCAAATTAAAAGTTTTATTTTCCAGGCCAAATTTTTAATTTTATGCCGCGCCCCACTGCCACCATCACGCGCTGTGTACCGCGCACTGTTCCGTGCATATCTCCGCCAATATACCATCGAATACAGTTCTGTAAATTGCAATGTACTCCCCTGCGCAAGACAAAGACGCCGGTATATAAAAACCTTCTACAAATTTCGATCCGATTTTTTCATCCTTATCCGACCCCCTCCCAACCAGTGTTAGGGGTGCGCGAGACAACTATCAAAGCGCTGTAATCGGATTGCAATACCGGGCAAAATAGCATGAGCGCACTCGACCGATTGCTGGACCGATTGCACGGTCGGAACCCGAGCGGTCACACAGCTAAGCGACCAGCGGTCGCAACTGGAGCAGTGGTCCTATT
>JAULBV010229260.1:0-13442 GCA_032358295.1 Pterothamnion heteromorphum | reverse complement strand
TGCGCGCGCGGTTTCGAGGCGGACAGACCGCCCGTGGCCGGCGCGTGCGGGCATATCTTCGCGTGCGGCGAGTGCGCAAGTCTGCTGCGACTGGGCTCGAACTGTCCGACTTGCGGGCTGGCCACTGACGAGCGCGTGGTCGCGCACGACATGCTCACGCCCGCGCCATCGACCAAGGAAGTGCCTGTGTCGAGCGCCGCACGCAAGCTCGATGACAGGTGCCTGTGTCGAGCGCCGCACGCAAGCTCGATGACACGCGCGTGATGTTCATGGACTGCGCCGAGCTGCGCGTGTGCGAGACCGGCGACGCGCGGCTGGTGCGCGTCACGCTGGACGGCGCGGGCGCGCTGGTGCACGTGCCGCGGCACGCGGCCGGCGCGGAGCGGCATGCGACATTCGCCGCGCTGCTGGGGCCGCCGCACGCGGCCGCGCCGTACGGCGCCGTGGCGACGGGTGAGGGCGCGGCGCTGGTGATGGCGCTGCCGGGATCCACCGTGCGTTCGGCGGCGGCGCCGTCGGCGCTTCGGTGATGGTTCATCGGCGGCCTAGGCGCTTCTCCACATGCTGGCAGCACATCCAGCCGCAAGATTATTCCACGTCCCGTACGTTCACGCCCCCTGACTCTTGTGCAGGCTCCTTGACGGCGGGTGTTGCCCCCCTTCTGCAGATGGACCCATACACTTGCGAATATTTGCAATGACTCCCTTAGACACACGAAGGGAAGCGGTTCTCGATGTTCAGCATTCCACGGGTTGGGAATGCTTTCCTTTTAGGATGACGACCCGGGAAGCGTGGGAGCGTGAGAAAAATATTATTCTGAGGAGCTATTACTCCGTAAAAAATATAGTACACGTACCACTGACACGTTCGTCACGTATGCCACGTTACAGAATATAGAGGGCCCTGTATGCGCCTTTCTCGGCCAAGCGTACACCACAACTTACATACCTTTCGTAGCCGTCGCTGGAAACCCTCCCCGCTCCACAACGGGGGATTCCTTACCCCCAACGTCTGCATCCGATCGCCCATTCTCGCCTACATCTTTCTGCCTTCAACTTCGCCCCGCGTGAAGCACAGGTCGAGGAAAATATTCGGAAGCCGTACACCGCCATCTCGGTGTCCGACACTGGAGGAGTCGTCCAGCTTCGACGGGTACCAAGCTTGGATCGCACCACGCTCGCTTGCGACCGTCTGAGCAGCTGAGCAGCCCTCTGACCAACGCCCCCACCATCCTTCGAATTTGGACAGTATCGACCTCATCCTGCTGCCTACCGACACCATTATTCTCGCACTTTAGCGGGACGTGGTACTCTCTAGCGTGCGGGCGTCTGAAAACATTCTCCAAACGGACGGCGCTCCAACGTTGGGAACAGGACATCGCTGAACCGGAACGTCCAGCTTCGACGGGTATCAAGCTTGGATCGCAGCACGCTCGCCTGCGACCGTCTGAGAAGCCCTTTGAAGAACGACCTCCCCCCCCCACCACCATCCTTCGACCACCCTAAACCGACGGCGCTGCAACGTTGGCAACAGGACGTCGCTGAACCGGAACACCCAGCACCGTCAAACACAACACTAGTGTTGTGCACCTGGGCCTACGACGTACGAAGAGGGCTGGCTTGCACCCTATTCCATCCTCATCAACTTCCGCGTGCGGGCGTCTGAAAAATCTATTCCGCTGCAGTAATGGAACCGATCACGGTGATATTTAAAGACGGGAAAGCTTCGGTCGTGGACCACGACGTACAGGAGGACGGTTCAGTCCGTGTCGTCATTCGTGAAGTGTGCCATGAAAATGAAGAACGCCCGCGTAAGGTACGGCGTGTTGATATGTCATCGCCTACTTGGATCAAAGTCGAACTCTATAATCATTCGGTCGACTATGATGGACGTAATTCTACAATTCGTAGTGACCCCGACCTGGTACCGGATGATTCACTCCCCGCAGAAGAAGCCAACACAACCGGACCAGAAGTTGCGCAGGGACGTGAAGAAAGGGCACAGGCCTTGGCTTACCGTCAGATTATTTACCCTGTACCACAGCGTCGAGGCCCACGTCAACCACAGCCGGTTGGTGGATCCAATACGCCTCATGTTCGCGCTGCACCCACCGAATCGGAGCTATTCCGTAAGGTTATGTACTCCGGCACGCCCCTGCTTGAAAAGCTGCGGGGGTTCGAGTCCAATGCAATGAAAAGTACACATGGAAATTTCGAAGGCCGAGACTTCGGGCTTTCTACAGTGCTACTTCATTCTACTGTTGGAAGACTCGGGTTTTTCGGAATAACCTGGCAAGCCGCAGATGGGAAGAACCCTCGTTCCGTCGCTCTGACCTGTTCGACGAACAGATCTGCCGCAAGTTCCCTTCGACATACGCACGATCTGGAAATTACATGCACATGCAACATGCTCCTCACTCGGGAATGTCCGCACGTCCAAGACTTCAGAACACAGGGAGCCCTCCTACGTCGTATAGCCATTATTCTTTCTAATGTTCACGTGTATAACGATTACTTCGGAGGGCAGCAGTTACAGAGGGACAGCGACCCTCCGGTGTACGAGATGGTGCGATGGAGTGCTGCATCACAGTCGTCACGGGCTTTACTACAGAGAAGTAAGTGGTCTACGTGGCTTGTATTCGATGCCAAGTGCGAGAGATTCGTGACCGTTCTGAAGCGACCGAAGTGTCTCTATCAGTGCCAATGGTGTGAGGGTTCGCCATAAAAGAGGCTTTATTGTGCACATGAAGTTGAATGTTTGCACAGAGCACCCAGTTCTTCTGAGGATATCAATGAGCCTATACCTAATTTCGTGAGCACGTTTGATGCGGACTGCATAAAAAAGTACTGTCGGGAACATGCGAGGCCTTTTCTCCCTTGCAAGACAGAGCTGCGGCATATGAAGACATTGGTGCACAGGATCCGAACCCAAGACGAAGTCTTCGTGCTTCGTGATAACACTGTACTATGCACTGGGAATGTTACAACGGACGGAGTACTATCCAGTTGTACGGGGAAGTTGTTCGTTGGAACCAGTAGGCACAGGAAAGCTACGCTGCACACTTTACTGGATGGATCCATTCAGGTTTACGTCACTGACTGGACGTGTACAAGATGCAACGCTGATATACCATACAGAGGTATTAACGACGCGGTTTTTCCTGTTCGAAAAGAATCTGTATACTCCACAGAGCTGATGTACCACTTCGTATCCTCCGTCTTCCAGTGGTCAATCCCCATCAGGACGTCCCATGCCATGTTTTCTACCTTTGCTCGTACGGCAAGTGCGGTACCGTCTCCGCTGAACATTAATCGCCCTGCAGGTGGCGTATTGACCCGGCGACGTGGAGGAGAGGCGTTCAGCATGTTCATGACGTCACTCATCAACAATGACGAGCTCTTCACGAGCAGGTTATTCACGTGTTCTACATGTGAACAGCCCCTGTCCGACCAAGATAAACTGGAGCTCGGCATAGACGACAGTTTCCCTGACGCAGACAATTTATCAAGACTGAAAGGAGTGGTGATTGACGGGACTGCGGCTGGTATACTTGGGCAGCTGGATCGCTACATAAGGGACCCGGTGCTACTGAAGAGACCGAAAGGTCCGCGACGAACCACGTTTGTATCAAAGATACCGCAGAAGAGGGCCGTGGCTGACCTTTTGGATCTATGCCGATCTGCGCTGCGGTCTACGTCGTCCAGATCATTCACGAAGCGCAAGGTATCATTCCGACCTGCTGTGCACATGTGCAAAGACAGCATTGATGTTGTACGACTCATTCTGGAACTGAATCCTTGCTTCTGCAACACTACGGATGGATCCCACTCAAGTGCCTGTGTCGCAAGGACAGCAATCTTCTCTCTACCTCCTGATGCGCATGCTCTGCAAGTAACATTACGCGCAATGTTACAGTATGAGTCCTGTGCACATGACCCAGACATAGTAGACGTGCGCAAGTTCAGAGGCAAGCGTGGTATTAACAATGCAGACAGTTCGGAGTCTGAAGGGGATGCAGAAGACGAAGCGAGTACGTCGAATACTACTGTACCCAAGCCTCTCATTCGAATCAAAGCAGACAACGTACGGGACGTGGCACGCCTGTTGGATGCGGCCTTTGAACTACTTCAATTCTTTGCCATCGAGCACGTCGTCATGGGGTACTCGGCCCCCCAACTTCGCAACAACTACCAGGAGTTTTCGAAATATGCGGTTGGCGGGGAGGACACTGTATTCGAGAGTGCGGGGAAGATGAAGTTCAATGCGCTGGTTACATCCGCTCCGAGTCTGGACATGGGGAGCAGGCTTGCGAGCTGTATGAGGACTTTGTATGGAACGGAACGTACTGGTGGTATGCTGTCTGAATTTGCGTTTATGAAGAAAGCAGCTGACTTCTTCAAGGAGGTGAATCCACTGCTGTACCGGTTCTGTGTTCTACTTCTTCATGCCCATAGCACTTGTTGCACGGACTCCGCATTCAAAACTATTGCTTCCGAAATACCCGACGTAATAGACGCTCATGTCGCGTTCGCTCGGGATTTTTTCATTGAGCAGAATCGAAGAATGCCCACAGCCGTTCGAGAATTTGCAGACAAGTACGGCTCCGTTGTACGCGAGGACATCGCGGCCCCGGAAGAAAACGCGCTGTCAAGTGGAATTTGCTTTCCCGGCCGGGTGAAGTGCAGACCCCTCCTAACCTTTGAAGAAAAGGAAAAGGCGTTCTGCAGCAAGCGTCACCCGACATCCTCCAACTTCACGCCGGGCCTACTGACGGTGCAGTGCGTATGCGAGCACCCAGTATGTCTCGGGTTTATTGTCATGACTAGGCCTGAGTCTGTCTCTCTAACCCTGACTTCAATACTATCGTACTTCCACATTCCTCCCCGAGCCATTTTCTACGACAATGCGTGTAATCTGTTCTCCGCAGCTATGAATCGCGTCCCTTGGCTATTAAGGATGACTCGAATAGTGGTGGACCGGTTCCATTTCAAGCACCATAAGTGCTGTGGCATATTCGATGCTAACAATTACAAGTCGTTACTATCTCACCGCTCCAGTAACGCGGAATCTATTAATGCGAAGATCGAAAAAGGACTGTCGACTATTCGGTACACTTCAGGTTGTCACCTCGTCCATTTCATACAAACGAAGATCGCAATGTTTAATCTAATCGCATTCTTTAAGAATAAGCGGGGAACGGTAGAAATGGAAGACCAAGACCTCACAGCATTTTTCAATGACCACTTCTCCTGCTCTTGCCCGGCCTGTACGCAGCCCACGGTCACCCCTGACACCCCTACCACATCCGAATGAAGAATGAAACTTGTCCAGCACGAAGTTTCCGGGTACTCCGACCACACCGCCTTCTTCGCCTTCCCAGGAAAGCATCTCCTGCCACCCCTGGCATCCGCGCTTGCGATCACATGCTTCCCGCGAGTCTCGACGTATGTGACGTGACGTATCACTGCCGACTTCCAAGCGGCCAAGATCTGCTTGCCTCAAACAATGAACAGCACAACGGCTGCAACACATGGACCGAACGTGTGTGTCCAACGCACACGTCAAGCCTGAACGAACACCACCTGCAGCCATCATCTCATGCTGATTCAGCAGAGCAAACATCACCCCGCCATTCTCCCAGCAACCCACCTCACCATGCCGCGCCCGCAACCCCTCCCACCACCGCTTCCTACCCCAGTGGCGGGCTGCGCGGACGCTGGAGAGTAACTGGCGAAGGTGGCTCCCTCCCGGCCCGTATCTAAGTTGTACCTCCCACCCGCGCCGTCAGCCACCCAGCCATGACGCCGGTACGCAAGCACGAACGAGGCCGAACCCCGGCAATAATCAACCGCGCAGCTGCAAAGCTGTCGCGAACAGCACACCGTGTCGCTCGTGGTGCTCACAACCCGGCATCCACTTCGCAGGCGTTGCGAACGTCTGGCATGAATCGGCGCCCCTCCTTCCCATCATCAACCGCGTATCCACCGCATAGGAGTGGCAAACACATGGCACAACCTCGCACCGCCCGTCGAACTCATCCGTTGGGGATCACAACCCCTGCCATCACTCTTGGGCTGCCCCTCGCGCGCATCCATCGCCCAGGCATCGCAAACCCCTGGCACGACTCGGCGCCGCCCGTCGCGCTCAACTGCGCATCATCACAACAGGTAACGCAACCCCTGGCACGACTCGGCGCCGCCCGTCGCGCACTTCAACCGCGCATCATCAGAACCGGCAACGCAACCCCTGGCAGGACGCCTCGCCGCCCGTCGCGCGCAACTATCGCGCAGGCAACCGAAACTCCGCACATCGCGTCGAGCACGTCAATGCCCCGAAGACGCCCGCCTGGACAGTCAAGTGCATCATTCCGACCAACCGCGCCGCCCGTCTCGTCAAGTGCATCAAGCCCATCTGCACGGTCCACGGCGCTGCTCCGCGCATATCGAAGCCAAGCGAGTCGCTCATTGCCTAGCGCACATCAACGCTGCCCATTGCCTCGCGCACATCAACGCAGCCAACCGCGCCGCACGTCGACTCGCGCACCAGGAATGGCAAGGACTAAAGTCACGAAACGTTGCCCCGGGGACCTGCCGCCGCGGAGGTCGTTAGGGAAGAAGTGTCCGAGGAAGTCGCGGGGGGAGAAATCTCCGTTGAGGCCATGGTTGGAGAGAAGGAAGGTGATGGAGGACGTGAACGATGTGAAGGAGATGAATGAGGTGGACGAAGTGATGGAGGTGCAGGAGGTGGACAAGGTGCAGGAGGTGGACAAGTTGGAGGAGGTGGAAAAGGTGCAGGAGGTGGAGGAGGTGGAGGAGGTGGAGGTTGTGGAGGTTGTGGAGGTAGTGAAGGAGGCCACTGGGGCGGCGGATGGGAAGGGCGGCGAGGACGTGCACGTCGTCAGCGGGGCGAACAGCGGGAAGGATGGACGTGGAGCGCTCGTCAAACAGAAGAAGAAGGTGCGCTTCAACGAAGAGGTCATCGTTGTGGAGGCGGACGAGGTGATGGACAGCGGGGACGGGAACGTCGGGATAGTTGAGAACGAGGACGAAGTGTTAGATTGGGGATGCGATATGGAGTGAAGTAAACTTTGAGCTTTGCGACTGACTGCTGATAACAACATACTTTATTACGGTTATGCAGTACGTTAATTGAACACTGTTAATATGACTATGAACGTTTCCGCTATGAGATGAACAGCCCCCACAGGGATGTAGAGTGACGAAGAGGACGGTTATTTCTATACAAAAGGGTACCTAAAAGACTTAGTGATTTTTGCAATTCTCCGCCTTAGTGCATCTTCTTGCTGCTACCTCTACGACTAAATCTCGCCTTGCTCCTGGTAAATTATTTCAAGCAGGCGAAAATATTTTTATTGGCATTCTATTTTCCCACGCACTATTCCCAGCCCCGCTTCCATTACAGCGAGTCGCCGACCACGGGCAGTATCCCCGGTCGTAGCTGTTTTCTGAATGTCTGATTCTGACATCCCGGCATCCACGTGTGCAACCCGTCCTACTCCCCTCCCAATCCCATGTCATTCTGAAACGACCCAACGACATGCTCGTCCAATGAAAGCATATTAAAATATCTTCAGAACTGATTTCGGACATCCCTTATTGGTCCTCGGCGCAGTATCCCACGTGCCCTGATTTCGTACTGACCCTACCCCCTATCCATCCTCGCATGTCTACCGGGTCGTGAAGTATTTTATTCGCCCCCTCCACATCGCAAAAGTACTGCGCACTGCATTACAGTTCAAAACGTAGAAACTCTCCGCCACCTTGGCCGCTCAATCATTATACTTTTACTTCCATGTCATTGGCCGCGATACCCCTAGGGTCGCACTCCTTGTCTCCACCTCATTGGCTCCGAGCACCCTCCCCGCACGGCACCCCTGCACCTGGACAAGAACATTGGCCTCCATTTTTTTCACCCCATGCACAGGGCCAAGGATCCGTTCTTGTCCATGGCCCGGTCTATCGTCTTTATACGCAGGTGCGTGCCACGGTGCATCATAGAGTGCGATGCCGTCAGCCCCGACACTTAGCGAGAGAGTAGTGTAGCGCACTTGCCCTACCCCTTCGGCGTTGGGTAGCGTCTGTAAGCAGGTTCGAAACGAGAGAGCTGTAAGCCATCTGGAAGCAAACAGCTGTACTCTCTGTAAGCCTACTGTAAGCGCCCACACCGGAGGAGTGGCCCTACATTAGATGGACCTTTATGTTGCGGCTACCGGATTTGGCCTCAGGAATAACATGACGAAATCGGGTGCCTAAATTTCCACTGGGGCTGCGTCCTCTTTGTCTTGGCATGGCAATAGCATAGCAATAGCAAAGTATTGCGAAACGACGATGAGATGAACGACGGCCTAAAAAATGCGATACTAAAAAATGCATGCGATACTCTGCTGGGTCTGCGCCGAAAATTTGGAAATTCAGTGTAGCCTTTCATTATCACCTGGATTTGCCGCGGTTCGCCCACTAGGCTTGCGTTTACTTACGATTATTTCCTTCCTGTTGTCCCAAAAAGTTTTGGTTGCTATCTATCTGATGTATATGGTACACCACTAGGCTTGCTTGGAAGGAATAGCTTCCGACATATTTCTAGATATCAGGGGGCTGTATCAGGAGGCTGGAGCCAATCAGCAATCAGGGCATGTCACGTCAAGGTGCACATCATGGGGCCGGGGGGGCTGGGAGCCAATCAGCGACGGACAGCTGGAGCTGGCCGGATCGCTGGGGCCAATCAACGCCGGATACTTTGAATATTATTACGCTCTGGTTGGTACAAATGATTTTGATTGCTGCTTTTGATTGCCTGGTCGTCGTGCACAGAAACGCGCCACGCATTCGGAAAGACGTGGCAGATTTTAAAGCCGGTTTGATTTTCAAAAATCTGATTGGGATTCGTAATACGTGGGCCCCCCACTCACACACACGTAGTACATGTGTTGTGGTGTTCCCACGTGTGGCGTACCCCTGTGGGGTACGCCACAGGGCACACGTGGGAAAAGAGGTATCCTGTACATTACAGCTCAGCGGCGTGCCTATGGTGGCCAGCTGTTCAGTGCCGATAGGGCCAGTTGGGCAGTGACGATAGGCCAGCTGTCGTGTGTCGACACGTTATCCTCGTGGCCCGGATGGTACAGACATCAGAGAGGACGTCGTCGAGTGCGTTATATTTTCGATGCCTTATCTTGGGTAATCTTCCCGAAATGTTTACCAAATTGTAATCTGTCCCGAAAGATGAATTATAAAATCATTTTTATTCTAAGAATCACTAGAATTATAACATGCTCCGTATCTTCTGTCCAGAACCGAGCCCGCGGCCGTTATCATTACAGTTCCTTACTTAGTGCTACAACTGGACTGTACGTACTTAGTACTTAAGTATAGTACTTAATATTGACCTGTGCACGCACGCACTAAATGTCTAAGGCCTTGTGTAGGTAGGCAGCATGATGGGACCCCAGGCAATTTTGCGCAGCACAATTGCATGCATTATTCGAGATGAGAGTTGCCGGATTGATGTATTCCCGCTCTGCTCTCATGATTGGGATGAGCTATTTTTCTCAATACCCCAACCCAACTCCAATCGTCTATCGTTTCGACAACAAAACTCGGTATATACTCACATCTACCCCTACCCCGAAATGTGGGTGGTAAAGAATACAGTAAATTAGTGTACAGGATGGGTTTTTTAATTGTAGTTTCTAGGTTTTGAAATTTAGATGGAATTCTGATTTCGGCTTGTCAGCCAAGGCGAGGAAAAATACGCTGTGGTACTTTCATTGGAAAGGATTTAGAATGAGCAGAAATTGTGCGTTTCTTTTTAGTATGACCGAACCTTGTACGTCAGATGTAGAAGATGATCCCGAATGTTTTTCATTTTTATTAAATACGAGTAGTATAGTATTTTACTTTAATAAAATACTCCTCGCAGTGTATCTAGCAGTCGCCTTAAAATCCGCCACTTTCCTACTTTCCCATGGGCGCGCGGCTTCGCGCCTGGCGCAACGCATTCGGCAGGATGCAGCGGCCCGCGCGCAGCGGCGCGACGCGGTCGTCCCTGCACTGTTCGCACGTGGGCGCCGCGGTTGTGCTCTCGGTCTCAGAGACGGCGCTCTTGGTCCAGAGGCGGAGCGAACAGCCGTTGAGCTCGGCGCGATCGTTGACACGTGTTCAACGAGTCGTCCCATACACTATACGTAAAAATAAAAGGACCACGGTTAAAAATAAATGTGGTGGGGTGGGGGTAGTTGTGAGTACCACCGCAGAAAACTACATCCGAAGTTTTGCGGACCATTTCAGATTTCAGAAAACATCAACGAGGTAACCTATCGGCTAAACCTACCCCAACCAATGATTGACCGTAAGATTCACAATTCCTTTCATGTCAGCCTCCTTCGTCCCTACAAGGAAGACATGTTTGACAGACAAGAACCCCCACAGGAACCAATCCAGTTCCCAGAAGGCAACCACCAGGAGTATGAGGTTGAGAAGATACTTGCTTTCCACAGACACCGAGGAAAGCCTCAGTACCTCATCAAATGGCTCGGTTACCCAGATCACGAGAACTCCTGGCAGAATCCATCAGACCTAGAACACAGCCCCGAAATCCTTCGACAATTCAAAGAATCCAGTGAATGACACCCATCAGAACGCCATGAACCAACAGCGAGTTGAGAGCGCCTCGCTAAATCTTAGGGGGAGTGATGTGATGCCTCAGGCACCAACCGTATTCTACAACTACTCCCTACTAAAATATATCCTCCCTTTCCTATTTTGCACTCCTTTCCCATACTCTATGCGACAAATGGACTCCATTTTCGGATTCCTCACACGATATACATCCATGAACCACCGAACAACCAATGCGAGGACACGCATGACACGCGTGTCACCACTGGGCCATATATTCATCTGACCACCTCGACATTTTCCCTTGATACAACTTGTATCAACACTTAAACGTGTATTCTTCAAAAATGCAAGCATTGCTTCCAACGAGCCCACAGCACGTCAAACACTTGATATACCTCAACCTGGATCTCCCGAGTACATGCGAATCAGATCCCAATCGGATTAGATCTACATTAGATCTATTGCCGACTCCCACTGGAAATCGACCTCAGATCGACCCCGTATTCCGCATATAAACCACCGCCTTCGGTCATCTCCACGCTCGAAGGCAGGCTTCACTGACTACCACCGACCCCCACTGAACCACTACCCCGTTGTGCGCTAGCCCCCCACACGCTTGGTCTGTTGCAATGAGATCGTGTGACCGAGGCGGAGATGCCAAGTCTTGGCAGGGTCAGTTACATAGCCCTCCTGTTCGATTGGGCCCTGTTCATCAGACAGTTGTATTGGGCTTTCTTCACCGTCCGATTCTTCTGAAAGAGTCTTGCCTTCATACTCTATACTGCTCTTTTTAGAATCGGTGTCGGGTTCCTCGTCTAAAATGTACTCAGGTTCCCTTTCGATTGCCATCATAGCATGAATCTTGTTGTTTTCCACCATTTGTTTTGTCAATGGAAGAGAGTATTGACAATCGGAGATGTAGTACAGTCCGTCGCTACCTTGCGTAGCATATCCGAGTACGGCCATGTTGTCCTTCATGTCGATGAGGACAGCCTTTCCGGGCATGAAAAGTACGTTGATACCCTTCATGACTAGTGCAGATACGGATAGAAGGCTTGTTGTGGTGTCCGGAGCGATAAGGGTGTCTGTCAGCGTGACATTGACAGGCCCATCGTTGCTGTACCACTTGACAGTGCGATCCCCTTTCTCATTGGCGTCGATCTTTGAATCGTCCGCCAGAGCGTTCGAAACGTCACAGTCCTCCGTTCGGTTCTTGACTCGGTTGCGGAGTGGCGTCATGTGCGACGATGTTCCAGAATCGAGAAGTATCATGTCCGCCGGTCGGGTCGCTTTTCTTTCGGTTGGCCTTGCCATGGCAGAACACCTATTCTCCTTCTGGCTCTTCGCTTTCCGTTTCGGACGCCGCTCCTCTGTGACATCTTGTTCGGAATCGGACTTTTCAGCTTGCGTCTGTACCTTCTTCTTTCCCTTCTGTCGTAGACCGAGTCGGTTGTTGGGGTTCTCCGGATTACTCCAACAAGCTACCTTCTCGTGTACATGTCGACCACAGTGCGTGCAGACTACAGCTGCAACCCTTGCGTGACTGGCTACCACTTCTTGTTTAAGATATTTCCACTCTTCAATGAGACGAGCGGCGACTTCTTCCCACTGCAAATCTTTTTCTGCGAGGGTCTTGATAGCGGCCACCACCGGAGCGATCTCTGGTTCTTCGATAGATGCCACCAGGATCCCGACGATCAGTGTAGTATCAAGACTCATCTTCATACTACGGAGTTCTTCAACAATCGCTGCCATCTTGTCGATGTGCTTCGTTATATCCCGTTTGGTGTTCTTGTACCGAACGGACACGAACTTAGTGATCTTCAAGATTTTCGACGCTGTGGAGGTCGACCGATAGCGGTCGTCAAGCGTCTTCATCATCAGCTGAGGTTCACCGGTGACGGTCATGACCACACGAAGTGACTCGTCTGTCAGAGTGCTGACGATCATGTCACTGGCCTGACGCTGGCGCTTCTGAAAGCGCCGTTCTTCTTCTTCTGTTCCAGCAGCTCGTTCTTCTTCGAATACATCGGAGAGCTCCTTCGCAGAGCATGCAGTCTGTATGTGGATCCTCCATAGACCGCAGTCGGACTTCTCGGAGAGAGGTTTGATGCGGAGCTTGGTTTCGTGATCAGACATCGTCTGTCCGTCGTGCTTAGAAACGTTGATTCGAGGTAGATTCAGGCGTGAGGCTCAAGTCTCATAATCTGCTGGTGAGAATACAATGCGATGCGATGATGCGCTTGGTTTACTTCGCTAGTCGGTCTTTTAAATCCTATGCGAGCAAACTGTTATTCACGAACTTGAAGTTCGAGAAGTTCTTGCTGTCTACTTGCTGTCCAGACGGTGTGGTTTCTCCTTGAGCCTCCTTGGAGCCTCCTTGGAGCCTCCTTGGAGCCTCCTTGCCTGATCGGCACCTTGTTGTGCACACCGGTTCTGCTGATGCCTCCAGCATCAGGAGTCTCGGCATTCACAAACATACTGCCCTTGCTTCAGTCGGCGCCCCTTTTCGTCGAGGACAGACTGTTGCACGGTCGACGCATTTGTGTCCTGTTGTCGGACATTCTATTATTATTGGGTAAAAACATATGTACTACTTCAACATGTCTGCACAGGCCTTCCTCGCAGAAAACTGTCTGATATTGTCCCGCCGCTCACCCACTTTCGCGTCGCTCATTCGCCTCAGCCTGCGCGGCCGACGCGACCGACGCGTGCGACCGTCCGCTGCACAGCCCAGGACTTATGCTCCATTCATGCTGTGAACGCCGCGCGGGCATCGCCACATTGCCATGGAAATATCTT
>JAULBV010229149.1:0-13450 GCA_032358295.1 Pterothamnion heteromorphum | reverse complement strand
TAAGTTTAATAATGTATCATCTTATTTAAGAGGTGCGGTTATTAACATTTCTAGTCAAGGTGGGGGTATATCATCAGCACAAAGTTCAACTGCTGTTTATAATTGTAATATATATGGTGGTACAGGTATTGGTATTATTGGTTGTCAAGGTGGTATTTCTTTTTGTAATATAGATATGAATAATACTACTGGAAATGCAGGTTTAACTATATCAGGTGGTTTTATACACAATTGTAGTTCAATATCAAGAGGTGCTGGTAATGCTGTAATTACTAATAGTGGAACTATTAATAACTCTGCATTTATAAATACTTCTAATGGTATAACAGCAGGTCTTGATAACCTTCCAATTTTAAATAATTGTGTTATAACTAGCACTAATGAAAGAGCAGTTTTTGGTAGTTCATTTAGATTATATGGGTGTACTATTAGAAGTTTGGGTTTGGGAGTAATTGCTGTATCTGTTAATGGAGACACTATAACTTTGGAAAACTCATCTGTTACAAGCAATGGTGTTTGTATTCAAACAATCAGTAATGGGGGAGCTGTACTTGGTGGTACAAGAATTGTAAACAACACAATAAGAAGTTTACAAAACACAAATGCTGGACATGGTTATACAATGGTTGGTAGTGGGCTATCAGGTGCAACTGTTATGGGAAATATAATTACTGTTGCAAATACAGGTGCATTTTGTGTAAGAGCTACAGGTGCTAGTACTGCTAAATTAAATAACAATTCTTTTAGTGGTGCTACTACTGCATTAAACTTATTAACTCCAGAAGCTGTCACAATTGACGCAGCTGGTAATATATCAACAATTTAAACAAATAAAAAACATGGCTTATCCTTTAACACCAATTAAAACTAAGGTTACTCAAATATCAAGTAATGAATATTTAATAGGCAAAAATGAAAAATGCCCTGCTGTTCATTACATAGATGATAAAAACTCTGATATACAAATATTAATATATTGTTCTGAAATGACTATTAAATGGGGTAATGAAGTTTATTTTACTATGACTGTATTAAAATGGATTCCTGAATTTCAATATTGGACTATTCTTACTTATACACCACCTTTTAATATTGGTCGTATGATAGTTGATAATCAAACTTATGTTGACCCTCAAACAGGTCTTCCTGTAATACCCCAACCTACTGATGATTTAGAAAAGTATATTGGGGAATATAATTTCTGGGAAGAAACAATGGGTGTTTATATTATTCCTGCAATACAAGAAGGTGCTACACGTAGATTTAATAACTTTACTTAAATTATGATAGGGTTAGTTTTATATTTAGTATCTAAAATATTAAAAAGTTTATTATCACCAATAGCTCATATTTGGGCATATTTAAGTTTGACAAGAAAAGAACATAATGAATATTTAAAACAATTAGCTATTGCAGAAGATTGTTATGGTAATAGATTATTAGCACCAATATTAAATAAAATAGCTATTAAAAAAAATGCTTATCCTTTTGGTAATATTAAAGAAACAATATCATCAGTATTAGGTAAAAATAAAAGAGATAATACTTTACTATTTGTAGGTAAAATTATAGATTGGATATTAAACATCTTTGATAAAAATCATAGTATTAAAAGTATAGATGATAGAGTAAATAATAAATGAATTTAACGGTATGTGATTAATTTCGCATACCGTTATTTTTTTACATAATAGGTTCATGTTAAACTACAAGTATGTTGTATATTTGTATATTGTTTAACTTAAATCAAAATCAAAACAAATGGAGAAATTGTTTTTACAAATCTACATGACAGGTAGAAATCAATCTTGGAATGAATTATCAACTATATATAATTTAACAGGAGAACAACTTAGAAAAAAATATTCTAAATGGAAAAAGAAACATGAAGATTCACGAACATATAATTATAGCGAACAAGTATTTACTAAGGACTTTGTAGATAAGTATAACAGAACTGATTTTACAAAACCACCTTTAAATACTTTATATGAAATTAATAAAAATCCTGATGATTGGAATTATATTAAAAATATAACAAATTTTGATAAACATTCTACTAAAACAGATATTAATTTCGGTAGTCCACTGTGTGCTAAAAAAGAAAATGAGAATATATTAATCATTGGTGATATACATGAACCATTTGGACATGAAGATTATTTACAACATTGTTTAGATACAATGAAGAAATATCAATGTACTAAGGTTATATTTATTGGTGATATTGTAGATTTACATTCATTGTCATTTCATGAACATAATCCTAATTTACCTAATCCTGGACATGAAATTCAATTAGCTAAATTAAGATTGTCTAAATGGTATAGTGCATTTCCAAAAGCAGTTGTATTAAGTGGCAATCACGACAGTTTAGTTAAGAGGAAAATGAAACACGCTGGTATTCCAGAAGAAATAGCTAAACCAATGAATGAAATATTTGGTACACCTAATTGGACTTATGTAGATAATTATGTTTATCAAAATATATTATTTACTCACGGTACTGGATTATCTGCTAGTTCTGTTAATACAAAAGCATTATATGAAAATAAATCTGTTGTTATAGGACATTTACACACATCTGCTAAAATAGAATATCTTAAACAAGATATATTTACAATGACAGTTGGATGCGGAATTGATTATAATAGTCCTGCTTTTGATTATGCTAGAACTAATCCTAAAAAACCTATTCTTTCATGTGGTGTAATTTTTCATAAATTACCTTTAATTGTACCAATGACAAATGTCTAAAACTCACATTTACATAAAAACTGATGAAATGGCTGGACATTTGCCTGTATCTTTATTAGAAAAAGAAATATTAGAAATGTATGTTGAAATGGCAGATAAAATATTTGAACATAAACTAAACAATGATTATTTATACTTAGAAAAATTATTTATATACAAATGATAGACATTTCAATACATTTTAAAGATTTAATATTTAAAGAAGAATCACATACATATTGGTTAAATGATAAACAATTACCATCTGTTAGTTCATTATTAAAAAGTTTTGCTATACCGTTTGATGAAAAGAATGCTTTAAAATATTCAGCTAAAAAGCTTGGTGTATCAGAACAATCATTAAAAGAAAGTTGGACTAAGATTAATAAAGAAGCTTGTGATAAAGGTCATACAATACATGAGTTTGCAGAGTTATATAATAATGATTGTTTAAAACCTAGTAGAATAGAAGAACTTGCTGTTATACAATATTACATGAATTTACCTAAACATATATTACCTTTATTTGTAGAACTTAGAGTTTATTATAAAGACTTATATGCTGGTACATTTGATGGATTAATGTATAATACTTTGACTGGTAAATATATATTGTATGATTGGAAGACTAATAAAGATATTCATAAGAATTATAATGGTCAAATGTTATTATCACCTTTTGATGATTTACTAGATACACCTTTACATAAATATTATATACAACTTAATTTGTATAAAAAAGCTATTGAACAATATTTAGAAATTGAGCATATGGAAATTGTATATTTAAAACCTAATATAGATAATTATCCAATGTTATATCAAACATTTACTGTACCAAATCTTGAACATAAATTAAAACAATACTTTAATGAGACTTGAAAAATACATTTCAATACTTAGAAATATAGTTAATAAATATTCAGATGATGATAAATATACTGATGAATTTTACTATGAATTAATTAGTTCTGCAAGAGCTAGATTAATATCAAATGAATATGCTAAATTTGCTAAAAAATCTAGTTTTGATAAAATTACATTTTGTATGCAAATGTGTATAGCTACTAGTCATGATTGTGATTGTGTCAAATATGGTTGTAAAGTACTTAAATCTAAATATAAAATACCTAGACCAATCACTAGTAGAAATGTTGAACAAATATTTGTAGCTACCTTAAATGGCAAAATAATCAATCCTATGACACAAGATGATTATGAGAATGCTCAATTATCTCCTGTTAAGAAATTAAACATGGGATTTGAAATTAAGAATGGTATGTTATTGTTATGGGGTGCTGATATAAACCTTGTATCTCCAAGAGTAGTAGAAATTACTATTATTCCAGAAGATATTATTGAACTTGCAGAAGTACCACATTGTACTACTAATGGTCAATTAACAGGTGAAACTTGTTTTGATGTATATGCTTTAGATTTACCAATGCGTAAAGAACATGATTATGCAGCTTTACAACTATGTTTAGAAATGTTAGGTATTAAAGAAAAATTCCCACAAGACCATACTAATGACGGAACAGATAAACAGCTTTAATGGTAAGCCACTTATAGAATGTAGTGAAGCAGAATTAAGAGAATATTTTAAAACATATAATGCAAGAGGAACTTTAAAAAAATTAAAGAAAGAATATATATCTAATAGTAAACTTAAATATATTTGTGCATCTGATTTTTATTTACAATATCCTTATAAAACTAGAACTGTTACAGGTAATACTGTACCTATTCCATACTTTCCAAAAGAACAAATATCTGACCATAAACACGCATTAACTTATAAGGAATATAAAAGAATACTTGAAATATATTTTGAGATTATTATTGAGAAATTATTTACAGGTACTATATTATTATTACCATTCTTTTTAGGTAAAATGTATTTACTTAGAACTAAATATAAGAAAGTAAATTATAAGAAAACAAAAGAAATATATGGTAGTCAAAAAGGTTTAGAAGAACAAAAGTTTATCTATCATAAAGATTTGATGTTAAATAATGAAAGATTATTATTAAAATGGGAAAGAAAGAATAGTAGATTTCCTAATTCTTTATATTGGAAATTTCAAATAACAAGAGGTTTATATAATGATAAATTACAAACTGTAAAGAATAAAGAAGTACCAATAACTAATTTTTTAGCAAGAAGATAAAATGAAATACATAAGTTTAAAATCAATATTGAATTTTATACCTAATGGTATAAAGAATGAAACTACTATTGATACTTTATTAGATTATGCTTTTAGTGGTTATAGACAATTAAATATAACACAATCTTATGAATATAAAGTAGAAGTATTACCTATTGTAAATCATAAGGTAAAATTACCAGATGGTTTAAGATTAATTAATAATGTTACATATAGTAATACTGATTTATGTAATGAAGATGTGAATGATATTAATTTATGTGCTGTTGACCAAAGTGAGCCTGTAAATGTATTACCGCCTGTTACACCACCATCTGAACAAAAAGACCCAATTTGGTTAACTATTAATTATAGATTATTTGTAGAGACAGAAGTATGTAGAATGAAATTTCAACCAATGAGATATATTGGTGTATCTAAAAATGTATTTTTTCCAGGTTGTCCTAATTTAGCTAATCATAATTGTGGTATTAATTTTACATTAGACCCAGAAGCTAATTTTATTGTTATACAAGAATTAAATGAAGGATATGTATGTTTAGATTATGCTGCTGAATTAGCTAGTCAAGATAATAGTTTTTTAATTCCAGATGATGATATACTTAAACAAGCATTAGCTCAATATGCAATTGCATTAGCATTAAGAGATAGATATTATTCAAAAGAAGAAGGTACTGGTGGTATGTATGAAAGAGAGATGCAAAAAGCTAATCAAATGATGAGACAAGCAAGAGGTAGATTTATTCTTAAAGCAATTGACATTAATAAAACATGGGCTATTCTTAATGATACTGCTCGTATAATGAAATTACCAAGAGTATGGAACAAATAGTACCTAATCAAAATAGAGCAATTTTATATAAAGATTCTCATCCATTAGAACAACCAGATGGTACACTTACATTTGGATTAAATTTAATTAATTCTACTGATGAAGGAGAACATAATATAGTAACTAATGAACCTTCTAATGAATTTGTAATTGATTTACCATATAAAGTTGTAGGTTCAATACCTATGAATAATAATCAAGTATGTTTATTACTTACTGATAATATTGTATCTGTAATAAGTGTATTTGAGAATGGTAATTTTACAGAACTTATTAAAACAGATTGTCTAGGATTTGATACTTGTAATTTATCAAAAGGATTATTCAAGATTATTAATGGCTGTGAAAGAACTATTACGTTATATAATGGTGTATATGAAGATAAGTATATTAATCTTGATAAACTTGATTTATATTATACTGATGCTGCAATAATATGGTTAGAATCTAATCCTGATTCTACTATTCAAGATTATTATAATAATACTGGTTTATATGGTTGGGATTGTAATAAAATGAAACTTAATCCTAATTTTATTTATCCTAGTATAGACTTAGTACAAGTTAATGATTATGGTGGTAGTTTACAATTAGGTGTTTATCAATTTGCATTAGAGCTTATTGATTCTAATTTTAATAGAATTGCTTTTACTAATATTACTAATCCAATTCCAATTTATGATAATTCTATTCAAGCATCTTATTTTGATATTGATGGTGGATATAATATAAATAATCATACTGTTAATGAAGGTGGATTACCAGTTACAAACAAGTCTATTAATCTTAGATTTGATAATATTACTGCACCTATATCTTATATTAGATTATGTGTAATTGCGGCTAATACAGGAGATGGATTAACCAGAAGCTCATATATTGTAAATAATTATATTCCTGCTGATGATACTATTAATTATACCTTTGTAGGTATTAATACTAGTAAAGATGTTACAATTGACCTTGCTGAAATTACAGTACCAAAAGTTAATTATATTACATCATTAACACAAGAAATTATTGATACAAGATTAGTAAGAGCTAATTTACAAGAAAAGATAAGAGATTGGGGTAAGTTACAAAGATATGCTAGTATAATTAAAACTAGTTATATCATAGCTCCAAGTTACTCTAATACAATTATACAAACAGGTGATTATGTAACTCATAATGCTAAATCTCCAAGATGTTATTTTGAAGGTAAAAGTTTTATGAGAGATGAAGTATATTCATTTGGCATAGTATATATATTTAATGATGGTACTTATTCTCCTGTATATCATATACCAGGAAGACCTTTAAATACTAATCCTGTTACTGGTGCATCACTCAATACTACTACTGAAATGTCATGGGTAAGCAGACCACCTTATGATACATTATGGGATAATACTGAATATACAGTAGTAGCAGATGGTACAGAAGATTATGTAACTACAATTGCATTATCAGAAGCTAAATGTGTAGGTAAAGATGATATTGGTGATAAAGTAAAAAGATGGGAATTGTATAATACAGCAATATCTTATAGAAATACACCAAATCCAAACATGAATCCTAGTCAAACACAAAGAGGTGTATTAGCTTATTATGAATGTCAAGATGTATATCCTGAAATAAATGATTGTAATGGTAGTAACTATTGGGGAGATGATGCATGGGGTAATAAATTAGAAAATACCGCAATTAGACATCATAAAATGCCTGATGCTACATTAGAACCAATTGCTGATACTTGTGAAGATGGTTATGTAATTTATAATCTTAATATTGAATTTGATAATATCACTATTCCTACTGAATATGCAAATGAGATTGTAGGTTATTATATTGTATGTGGTGAAAAGAATATTAATAATACAACAGTATTAGATAAAGGACTTAGACAAGAAGCTTTATTTCGTCCTTATTATATGTCACCTGGTGAAACAATAATTCAAAGAATACCTCAAGCTTTATATGCTAAACAAGAATATGCTATATCTGGTACAATTGAAACTGGTGATTTAGGTTCAAGTGGTTGTGATGATGTAAATACTTTTTATAATTATTCATGTCCTGATTATTTTACAATACCTGTAACAAAAACACAACAGTTAGTTAGTTCAATTGTAAACGTTCAACCTGATATATCAGATGGATTTGTATCATTTACTATTGAAGGTTTTACTTTTGAAAATTTATTTTATAGTAATAATACAACATATTTATATATTGGTGATAAATTAGATGAAACATACAAACTAGGTTATTTTTCTTTAAAAAATTATCAACCTAACATTGATAGTTCGTTGTTTAATTTATCTTATAATCTTTTAACTTCAAATATACAACACTCCTCTAATGTAATATTAGGTGGTGATTCTATGATTACATTTACATCATTTGTAAAATGTAGAACAAATTCTATACCAGAAGATACCACATATCCAGATAGGCTTATTTTTTCTGTATTTACTGAAACAAGAACTAATTCTGAATTAAGACATCATAATCAAGATTGTTTTGGACATTATTTATTTCACAATAATGTAACAACTAGTTTATGTAAATTATGTAGAGAAGAAAATGGATGTGCTTTAAATGACTGTAATGTTTACAAAGAAACAATTCTTTATAATCAAGATTATTCCATACTTGTTAATAACTTAAACATATTTAAACCATTACCTATTACTTATAATTATTGTTCAGATTGTCAAGGTTCATATCCTAATAGAATAGTATGGTCTCCTAAGTCTTATGAAGAACAAAATTCAGAGAATTGGAAGATTAATTATGCTAATGATTATGTAGATTTACAAGCTGATACTGGAAACATACAAGAATTATATTTTGATAGAAATAAACTTGTTGTTAAAACACAACAATCTGCTTGGTTAATGATTCCAAATCCACAAGAAATTCAAACTTCTGTAAGTACTGCTTATATTGGTACAGGTGATTTTCTATCTATTCCACCACAAATGTTTATTAAAAAATCATTTGGTTATGGTGGTACTGTAAATAGATTTGCATCTGTAACATCTGAATATGGTCATACGTGGGTAGATATTAATGATGGTAAAGTATTTAATATGACAGAAGGAATAGATGAATTATCTATGAATGGTATGAGTACATGGTTTATGGAGAATCTACATTACCGTCTAACAGAAGATTTAACATCATATGGTATAACTTACTGTTGTACTGATTCAACTGTCTCTGGTATAGGTTTAAATGCTATATACGACCCTTATTTTAAAAGGTATGTTTTACATAAAACAGATTTTGGATTTACTGAGAATGTAAACTTTCAAGGTTATAAACCAGAAAGTGACCCTAGTACTAGTATAAATATGAATTTGTATATTGATACTGATTGTGTATTTTGGCATTGGAGAGGAGATAGATGGGAAAATATTGAATTAACAGATAGCTTATATTTTGAGAATAAATCATGGACATTAGCTTATAGTTATACTAAAAAAGCATGGTGTTCATTTTATTCATATCAACCTAATTTTATGTTTAATGATAATAATCATTTCTATTCTACATTAGATACTAATATTTATAAACATTTACATGGTAGATATTATAATCAATATTTTGGATATGCACAACCATCTATTATAGAATATGTAGTAAAAGATTTTAACACATTTAATACACAATCTTTACATTGGGTTGGTGATGTTACTTATTATGATAGTACAACTAAAACATACAGTCCTATCAATGCTACATTTACAAGAGCTATGGTTTATAATGATTTACAAAATACAGGAGAGTTTTATCTTGATTTAATGATACAATCATTTACTCCATTTGATAATATTAATTATAGTATTCTAGGAAAATATGTTATTAAAACTGATAATAATTACAAGTTAGGACAGATACATGACTTATCTTTGAGCCAACCAATTGTATCTAGGAATTGGAATGATATTAATACTTATTATATGAATGGTCAAGGTTATATTGATTTAGTAACTTATAATACAGGTAATAAAAATCAATTTGAATTAAACCCATTAAGAGGTAAATATATCTATGCTAGATTATTCTTTGATAATGAAAGTAATTATAAAATGACATTGAATCTCAATTTAACAAATAAACTTAATTCTGTAAGATAATGAAAATTAAAAGTCCTTTTAATAAAACAAAGGTAAAACCTAAATATGCAGAAGGTGGAACATTTGACCCAGATATGTTATCAAGCATATCTGGGTTATTTAGTAATACTGGAGAAACTAATTTTAAAGATAATAAAGCTACTGGTGAATTAATTGGTAGTGGTTTAGGTGCTTTAAGTACATTTGCTGGTATTCCTGCACCTATTGGTATGTCTGTTGGTAAAACAATCGGTGGATTGATTGGTGGTAATATAAATAAAGAAAAACCTGTTATTCCTGCAAAAGCAAATTCAAATCCATTTGGTAATATACAATTTAAAAACGGTGGTGATTTAAAGCAATATAATGCACCTACACATGAACAAGGTGGACAAATGATTGATGCTAATATGAATCCTACTAATAATCAAAATCTTGCAGTTGGTGAGATTGAAAAGAATGAAAATGGATTTAATAATTATATTTATTCAGATACACTTGGTAATGGTAAAAAGACATTTGCTGATTTAGCCAAGAAGATTGTAAATAAATATGAAAATAAGAAAGATGAAATATCTACTAAAACTAAGAATATGGAATTAGAAAGATTAAAACAACAGAATGAAGCTGTTAAACAACAGAATGATATTCAAAATCAACCTAAACAATTTGGTGGTGGTGGAGATTTAGTTGAAGCAGACCCTATTTATTTAGATATTCAATCAACAAAAGAAATTGGTGATAAGTATGGTAAGATGTTTAAAGATACAACTAATCCTAAAGGTATTGGTTATGATAATTTATCTATGTTAGATAATATGGATTTAATAGGTGTACCAGATTTATTAAATTCAAAAAAACCTACTAGTATTACAGGTGGTTTACCAAGTGGACAACAAGTATTAAATAATTCAGCTAATACTAAATTACAACCAATAGGTTCTGATAATAATAACTCTAATAATAATTTAAAGAATTTAGGATTAGCAGGATTAGGTTTATCATTTGGATTAAAAGCTGCTGATGCACTAGGTAATAATGTAGAACAAGAGAAACTACAATTAAATCCAGAAGCTAATCAAGTTAAAGATTTAATGGGTAATAGAAGTATTAATTTCCAATCTATATTAAATCAAATTGATACATCTAAAAATGCTGCACTTGCTAATAATAATTCAGCACGTTCTGTAAATGTAAAAAGAGCATTAGATACTAATGTATTCTCAAATGCAATGCAACAAATGGCTAATAGTAAATTACAAGAACAACAAGCTAATAATCAATATAGAGGTGAAGAAGCTGGTGTACTTAACAATTTAGGTCAACAAGAATCTGCTGAAAGAATTAGACAACAAAATATCCAATCTATGAATAGTGCTAATCTTAGAAACATGAGAAGAGATTTGATAGGTGATGTTAATAAGATGAGTATGGAAGCATTAAATCTTGATAATTATGATAAAGCGTTAAAGAATAAACAAGATATAAATAGATTAACTATTGACCAATATAAATCATTAGCACCATCATTATTAAAGTATTATGATGTTGCAGAAAATACTGATGGTACAATCAAATTAACTTTAAAGAAATAATTAACTAATGGCTATAAATAGATTTGACAGACCAGTAAATTTAGATTATAATTATACTCCATATATGCCTGAATTATTTATGCCTGATTTTAATGCAATAATTAAAGCAGGACAGGTACAAGACCAAATAACAGAAGAGAGTAATAAATTAGCATCTACTAAACCTAATTATATTCCTACTACACAATATGACTATTATGATGAACATGGTAATAAAGCTACTAAAACATTTGGTGATGAAACAGCATTTAGAATATATGAAAGAAAACAAAGAGATTGGCAAGATAGATTAACAAAAGCTAAACTATCTGGTGATGCTAATGTATTTAATAGTGAAAGGGATAGAATAGCTGATGAAGTAAAAGAATCAATGTTACCTGATGGTTTATATTATAATCTTGATAGTAGATATAAGAATTATGCAACACAATTACAAAATATGCAAAAAGAGAAAGCTATGGATGATGCTGGGTATAAAACAGCAGGAAACTATGGACATGATTTAATGAATTTTTATAATACTATTGGTGAATATAAAGATAATACAAGTCAAATATCTTCTAACTTTAGATATAATATTACACCTTATACTGATATTAATAAATTACTTGATGAGAATGCTTCACATATTCATGCTGATGGAACTAAAACATCTTATGATAAAGTGAGTGGTAGATTTATTGTTACTGATGTTAATGGTGTAGAGATTAGAAGTAAAGAAAAAATCAAACAAGTATTAGAACCTTTATTGGCTGACCGTAGAATACAGCAACAACTTAGAGTAGAAAATTATAATAGAACTACACCTAATATAAATGATTTACAATCTACTGTTGATGAAAGCATGAAATCTACAATCGCTCAACTGGATGCTATTAAAGGTGATACTAAAAAATTAATTGAAACTGCTGGACAATTAGATATTGATGCTAATGGTAAAACTACTGACCAATTATATTCTCTTATTAAAACAGATATAGAAGAAAGAGCAAATAAAGCTAAAAATAAATATGGCTCATTATCTGATAATGATAGAAGAGCTATGATGTTAAATGAAAGTTTCCAGAGTAAATATCTTAATCCAAACATTGATGAGTTTTCATATATTCAAACAAATAAAGAACAGCATTTGAAAAATAATGAAGCTTATCTAAGAACATTGGATTTTGATAATGCTATGAAGTTAGAGAAATTTAGAAAAGGAAAAGATGGATTTGTAATTACACCAGGTTCTAATACACCAGAAGTAGTTGAATCATTACAAACTATTCAACAAAATACTTATAATAAAGCTAATACTTTGAAATTTAAAATAGCTGCTCAATTAGGTATGAATAATACTAAAGGTGTTAGTCAGTTATTGTCTGAACAAGAATTTAAAAATATTTCACCTAATGGAGATTATAGTCAATATAGAGAAGATTTTAATGCAATGAGTAATGCTAATAGAACAGCAACTCAATTATGGAATATGCAAGAACCTGCTAGACAAAAAGCTGTTGAAACTAATTTTAATAATTTAGCTTCTAGTACTAAACCAGGTGATGCTTTTTTATACAAAAAAGTAAATGAATATATTGCATCAGGTAAAGTAAAAAATGTATCAGAAGCTTTACAATATATTGCAGACAATAATAAAACATTAGATGTAAATGCTAAAAGAGCTTTAGATAATATCAATAATGATTTGAAGAATGATAAAAATTTACAATCTCAATTAGTTAATTTTACACCTACTGGACAAGATACTAAAACTTATGATGCTACACTTAAAAAAGCATTTGATAATCCTGCTTACAAACAACAATTAGCTGCATTTGCTATTGATAAACTAGGTAAGAAAATGGATTATATTGCTGGTATTATAGATGCAAAAGATTTTGATATTAAAACATCTACTATACCTTCTGCTGGTGGAATGTATTATACATTTAGTTGGTCTGATAAAAGCGGTTCCAAGAGTATTGTAGTGGATGCAAATGATGTTCCTAATAATAGTTCATTACAAGC
>JAULBV010229038.1:1693-13459 GCA_032358295.1 Pterothamnion heteromorphum | reverse complement strand
GCGGTTCCTTTGACGGTTCCTTTGACAGACCTATACGCACGAGCAGAATGCCGATAGCATGGCCCTTGCCTTTTCAATTTTCGGCTGGCGCCTCCATGGTGAGCTGCCTCCCTGTAACGCGCGCGTTGCCTTGCGCAAGTTGCGCGCAACTTTCGCTCTCCCCACCTGCACCGTAATGCATTTTCATCTATTCTGTCTCCGCCCAGCAGCCACGAATTCGGGTTAACCCTTCCGCACCAGTCGCCGAACAAGCGCAAAAGCCCGCTCCGCAAAGGCGATACCATCGACGTCATAATAACCTACATCGGGAAATCCATCCTGTCCTTGTGCCTTATAGCCTCGTCTGCCGTAATCCGCCCGGACGATGTTTATCTCTACTTCAATAGTGCCCAAGGCGGCTGGCCCATGGACCTCATCCGCTGCTCTATGACCAAAGTCACGCACCGCCGCGATCGCCCAAACGGCCGCCCACTTTTCCCGCCGTCAGACATTGGCCTGGATTACCGCCCACCCTCGTTGTACTAAGAGGCCATCTGCACTAAGCTCCTGTGCCCATCGGACCAGACGGTGGCATGGAAGACGCGGGCGTAGTTCGAGCGGCGTGGCGCAACTGGTCACCTGAGTTCACGAATGGTCTATGCTGTGCGTCTTTCATATCACCACTGTGTAATGCCGGAGCCGCACGGGAACGCCATACTGGTCTTGTTTGACCGTTCATCCCATCCAGTGACTCTTTTTCGATTGAATGAAACGACGCCAACGGGCAAGTACCGGACAACACGACGAAAAGATGGGGGTGATCAGCTGCGGGCTCTCTCTCAGGTAATGCTCCCGTCCGTATCAACGTGAGTGCAGGTTGACCTCCGTTCAATTCACCTACGACTTCATCACATCGGACTCTGATGTGAGGGTATCGGACTCGACTCCGTCGACTCCGACGTGATATCACGTCGGAGTCGACGGAGTCGAGTAGCATATGCTATAGCACGTTTGCCACGGTGTCCGCGGCGGGCGAGTTCGTCACGGCGTATTCCACCAGCCGCCGCTCGTGCGCCATCATCAGCGACCAGTTGTTTGGCGCCTCGGCGAGGTTGAGCAGCGTCACGGTGGCGCGGGGCGCCATCTTCGGGTCACCCAGCATGACGATGAGCCGGTCCATGGCGCGCGGCACACGCGCAGTGCGCTCCCGCGCGGGCCAGTTGAACGCGCTGAAGTTACACAACGCGGCCAGCGCGCCGTTGACATTGCGCCGATTTCGTCCGCCCAGTATGTCCACCACACTGCATGGTAAAATTGGTTATTTTGCATGTCATTTTATGACCGATTTTAGGGATTAAGTATCTGTGAAACACCACTTTCAATAGAAAATTTAGCGCTTACATACCCGATAGAACACTAGATTTGGTGGTGTTTCGCTATATAGCTTACTTAAAATGACGTGTCATCTTATATAGGGTCCTTCGATATTCGTTTCATATCACTGAAACATTATCTAGATGAATTAAAATGGCATGCCACACTTGTATGGAGGCCTGTCCTCGTATCTAGAGGGACATGCCGAAACGACAGTATGCCATACAGAAATAATTACTACTGCATGCGCTCTTAATACTGTACCATGGTCGCATACGAAGATGACGTGTGGACCTAAATAAAATAATGTACAGACATGTTTGCGTAGCATGTATCCCAATATATTGTCACGAGTCATTCTAATTGCGTGACGGGGGGAAAAGGTTATGTAGTATATTACACTAATTAAAGTATTACATCAGTCTAATAGGGACCACTGTTGTCGCAATAGGAGGGCATGTTGTGGTAAATAGGTAGTAGTGAAAGCAAGGAGGAAATATTTCCCAATATTTGGGGGAGTTGAGATGTGGACTAATGCCACATGTCGTTTCATTACGAATGCATGCCATGTTGCATATGATGACATGGCGTACTAATACGAATACATGTTGCCGTAAGTATATCGCAATGATTCACTAGGAATTCAACATGTAGTAATAAGTACGGCAACAGTACTAAATAGTAAAATGACATGTCGTCGTAATAAGAACGCATAGGAGTGATAGGAAAACAGCATGCGCTACGTTTTGTGGTGCATGTTTAATATGAATTCCATCACTGCGTTATATATAAATTCATACGTAGACCAAAAACAGTAAGGAAAGAACTAGTACCCGAAATGTGGTGGATATCTGTCTCTACGTGCGCGAATTCCGTGTGAGCCCCCATGATCCCCCATCCACGACGCCCACACTGGGCCTGAACACCATCGCTCCGCAACGGCCGCATGAGCTGCGACCCACGCCACCCTCGCCTGTAAAGTCCACGAACCTCAACCGCTGCTCCCTCCACCGATCAGTCTCTTCCGCAAGCCGATTGTCTGATATCTTGTGCCGCTCCACAGTCGCCTGTGGTGCGGTAACGATTCCATCAATTCCCGCGGCCTGCGGAGGCGAAACGCAGGCTGCCCTTCCATGTACTGTCCTTGCCTGCCGTGTGTAGAACCAGACCGTTCCCCCAGCCGTGCCACGGTCAACGCTTGTCTTCCTTCGCGTACGCGCAGGAAGGATCGCGCTTCGGTCCAACCGGCCACCACCTGCTTCGGCAAACATACAATCAGCGGCCGCTACAAGCGGCCCAAACAACTTCGTAGAAGATGTTAGATACTTTCGCCCGCCGATCGCAGAAGCGCTAAACAATGAGGAGGCCGCCATACGTCCTGGTCCTTGTCCATGGCGTCACAGACGCGATCGAATGTTTCAGTCGTGTCCAAGAACGGCCCGGCCGGAATATGAATTCCAATCTGCGTGAAGACTGCCTTACACATGTTAGTTACTTCAGGTCACAGTTAGGAGAAGGTCGTCAGGCGGCCGCAGTACGAACCATGGCGCCATAAGACAATGCGCATTGTCTTACTGTTCCCATTGAGATCAGGCGTGTCCGCCATCAAATTCAAGGACGCCGGCCGGCACATGAAAACTCGGAACGCCTCCGCGGGCAGCAGCGATTGGGCCACACACGACTTGAAGGGGGTAGATGAATGTAGGATCGCATGCAAAGGGTGCCCGGGTCCTGGGAGAGGAGAGGAGTGACTTGATAACCACTTGCGTGAACCAGGTGGCTCGCCGTTGCGAGTGTAATTTGAAATTATACAGAATACGGCGGCGAAGAACCGCGCCATTTCCGTTGATTGTAATTGGCTACTGCTGGAGTGTAATGTTTCCCAAGATTGAGCGTTAGAATCCTCCATGGAGATTCATCGTGAACCACGAAGATGTACATTAAATTTAGAAATAAACTGCACGCCACGCCGTCCACCCCAGTGGCGCAAGTCGAGCGCCCAAACACTGCAGTCGCTACGCCCGCTACGTCGCAAGCCGAACCTCCCGGTTCCCCTCCGCTACCATCGGCGCCGCCGACATACCCGGCCGTCATCCGCATCGACCGTCTGCCATGGCCTGCGCCGTACTGTGCCTGGCCCACGCGCGCGCACTGCTGCAGCAATATCTGTGCGCGAAGATCGCACTGGTGCGCCAGCCTGCGGCCGTCAACCTGTACCAGCTGGCGCTGACTTGTCTGTTGTCAGCCGCGGGCGCGCCGAAGCATCCGTTCTTCGTGATACCCTAGTCGCGCGCAAAGTCGTTCGGCGTCCTTGCGGGCCTCACCGCACGCATACGCCCATGTGCCGAGCGCTGCCGCGCCGGCGTATGCGCGCGTCTCGGACAGATAGCTGGTAACGCAGCAGCGATCGCAGGTCTCCACCTGAGTAGTATTACCGAGCACCAAGAGGTCATCCAGCGCGCGACACAGCGTGCCAGACGAGCAGAACGCTTTGCGCCACATCACCTCATTCAACGCCAGCAGCCACGCGGCGGAGGGATGCGTGTCGTCCCCCACGTACACCTCGCCACCGCCGCCCATGAAGATCGGCACCAACTTGTCGAAGCCGCGCCACAAACACGGCCGTGTGATAGAGGTTGCAGTGGCGACGCGCGCGTGGCCGATATGTGGCCGCTGGTAGACTCATCGGTCCGCCAGCTGCGCGAATTTGTGGCCGTTTTGTCTCACCGGGATACCTTGTGGCGAGCCGCGCCCCACTGGCTAAAGCGTTTGCTTCGACAGGCCCTTCCCTAACAGGTGCGACAGGGTGCATGCGCCCCTGGGGCGCATATGCGCATATGTGCATATGCACCCTGTCGCACCTGTTCATGCAGTTGTTGGTGTGTTCAGCCGCAGTGGTCGCTGAAGATGAGCATGACATGCCGAAGCCAGACGCGCTGCTCTACGGCTGGTCGCGCATGTGCGACAGTTAGACTTGGACGGCCTGTATTGCTCGGATCTTGACTAGCCTGGGCACATCTCCGCACATGCGGCGCGGAATTCCGCCGGGAGCGTCTTATCGCGCATGACCGTAGACCGGTGCGTCGACCGCACCACCTAGTACCGGGCTTCTCCATCTGCAGCGTTCACCAGCCGCTGCACCGCTTTGATACGGAATGTTGAGCTCTTTACGCCCAATAAAGTTGCAGGGGAAGCAAGCGAGCGGCTGGAAGCGAGCGGTGTGGGAGGTGCAGAAGGACATTCGCGCGGTCGCGAACACTACTCATGTAGTGGAATAGAAGAGCTAGTCGATGCGGTGGGCAGAGGTTGGGTAGCGCGGTGCTATTATTCTCGGTCGCGAAGACGACGTATTTATTCGTCTACGAGAGATAGACTGTCTCTCGTAGACGAATACTGACGCCGTGTCCGAGCGGGCCAGCCACCGCATGCGTCCAACGACCTAGTGGTGGTTTATAGTTGGATTACTGTAATCCGACAATCTCCAAGTCTGCATCGTGCCGGCCGGCAGTGGAGAGCGCCTTATCTAGGTACTTTGTCTTAGACCGCGTCCGTTTCGCCTGTGCTCTTTTCGCCTCGACGAGCACAGTGCGGGTCATTCAGTATGACGTGTACCTGTACTGTACATAGTTACGCCCGCATGGCCCGCCTGTCTGCTAAAATAATAAGTAAACTGGCCCGAGCGAGACGGGCCAAGGGAACGTCGGGACGGGAGGGCAATGGACGCCCTTGTTTATCAGAGTAGTATTCGATCGGTGTGCACGTTTTTCTTAACGTGAGAATTCATTCACTTCCTCTACTTACAGTGCGGTCCGCGTTGCGCCCTAATATTAATTACATTTTATCAAACTGAGGGCCAGATATAACTTCCATTCACAGTAGGTATATAGGTAGCCAGGCGCGCCTGCGACTGGGCCCTGACGAGGTACCGTATCCCCGCGCCACGTCGTGCCATTGGCTGCTCTGGGAGTTACCCCTGAGAGTAAGTCACGTGCCCGACTTTCAGGTATCAGATACGTTTCCTCGACGGTATGACCCGTGAGCTGGGTCAAGGCCGTACACGTGTGCAAAAGCCACGACACGGCCAATAATCAGACTATCCCGGTCGGACCACATTCGACTCGATCGACAGCGCGCTGGCAAACGTACGGCCTGCGTGGCGAGCCGAATCCCATAGCGGAGTGGCCAGCGCTCCAACTGGAATGACACAGAGCCCACCGCGCGCCAGGCGCAGACACATGAGCGCATCGCTGAGCATCTGCGCCTGCAGGTGCAGATACTCGGCGATGCGCATCATGACCTGGTCCGCAAGAGCCATGAGGACGAAGTATCGCGCGTGGCGCGGCAACCTGAGCGAGCAGGAAATGTGGGCGTTTCGTGGCGCCACGCGTAATCATGTCGGCCACTACCACTACCACTGCGCCGTCGGACACTACAGCTCATGGATAGCGCCCACATCCAGCGCAATAAATATGGCCAGCGGCGCCCGTGCCGACAGAACGAGAGTTCAGACGCGCAGTAGCACATGCTCAGACAGACAGTCGCGGGTGCGCCGGTGCCTTGCGGACATGCACAAGAGACCGGAAAGCGTGTCTGGCAGGCGGAGCAGCGGCGCTAGCACGTGTGGTAACTGTAGCGGGTCTGGCGAAAGCTCAGGTGAGGCCACCGCGGGCGCGGGCGTCATGAGTAGGGGTGGAGGGTTGGATCCACGCGCCGCATCGCCCTTGCTTGCGAGACAGGGGCGATGCGGCTGTAAACGACGCCCGTGCGATTGCCAACATGTTGGCGATCACACGGGCGTCGGCCGACGCTCCGGGGAGCCCGAGCAGGAACATGCGGCCGCGGACAGACGAGACACCCATATGCGGGGCGGCGGTGTGAGCGGCGACGGCTATCAATGATAGCCTATCATACAGGGAGGGTGCGCCGGCGGTGTTGCGCGCGGCGATTGCGAGCGAGACCCAGGGCTCAGGAACTCGCACATGCGCCCACGCGAGACGTATGTTACCCATGCATGGATAAGATACGTCGCGCGTGGACGCATGCCGCGGCGTGACAAGCCGACGGCAAGCTGTGTTGGGCGATTGGAAGGGGGGAAATTCGTTTCATTGCTGGATTTAGTGGCATGCAATGTATGCATTGCTGTTCAGTTGGCCGTTGGAGCTGCCTGGAACGGTACCAACAAACTTTTCATTTCTTACCCCTGGTGGAGCGCGTTCGCCGCACGCTCGCCGTGGTGAACGCCGCATACTGGCTGGCGTGGCGCAAATGGGCGGCCGCCAGGTTACGGTGGGCGGTTGGCGACCACCCATATTCTGGAAGCGACGGTGGTCACGGTAGAGACTTCTCTTCCCCGTCAAATACAGCATATCTGGTGTCGGGTTCGCCGGCGACGGCATCGGCTGGTGCCACAGGACTAGCCTTGCCTGCGAGCGCGGCAGGGGACGAGAAACCAGCACAAATTGCACTGCCTGCCAGGTGTGGTGGCTAAACACCGGACTGGGCGGAGAGCGCAACGGGACGTAATGTGCACATTAAAGTATTTATGCTCTATATGTAGAACGAAGGACTTCGTCTTCGGTACCTAAAATGTACTGGAGACGAATTCCACGTCTAAGCCGTGGACATCATCTCCAGTAGGTGGACTAAGAATTCCACTTCATAAGCTGGGTTAAGTCAGATTAGACGTGGAGTTCGTCTCCAGGCAATCTTCCCCTGCGTTCACTTCGTCGCGGCCTGCTGCCAAATGTTGGGGTTCGCGTACAACTTCTCTCATGTACTGCAAGATGTACATGATCACCAGTTCCATTATTATAATATTCTCCGTGAGCACAACTGGTATATAAAAGAAGCAACAGCTCCACGACTAGGCGGGAAATACTCTTTTCAGACGCGTCTGCTCGACGACAGTAGTAGAGTTACCTATTCGGCCACTTCTATATAACCCGTGAGTAGATCTGTTATAATTAAACGAGTTGGTCCCGCCTGGTGCTGGTGCTCTCGGCGCCATGGCGCGGACTGCAGTCTGCTCGACGGCAGTAGTTGAGATACGTCTGCAGCCGCAGGTGAAAGTACTACTTCTCTCGATCTCCAGCGTCGCCCGCGCTGCCGCGCTTTTCGAGCAGCAACCATTCTCCAGCCTCTACATTATTATTGTGTGGAGGCTGGAGAAGGAGATACAATATCGCGAATCGGCCGCTCGCCCGTATCTGGCTGGTGAATGTTGCGTCGACCGCCGCGCTGGACAGTGCCGTTCTATCCCGCGTCGGCTGCCGTGGCGTCGCACCTCTACGAGCAGCTGTATTTCACGTTCGCCGCGCCGCACCCCACCGGCGCCGCAGAAGTGGTGGGTGAAAAGGTTGGCCACCAAGAGAAACGCCGCCGCACTGCTCATAAGGAGTGCCACGGCGCTTCTCAATCCAGTACATATCGCGTCTGCCGCTTCGCATCGACACCGCGCCAAAGACAACTCTTATGTACGTTCTATATATGCTATATATGCGCATATGCGCATAAGCACTGCGCTCGCCGCCCAGACTGCCGGAGCGGGACGTGATGTGGCAGGTCCGTGATGGGCCTTGTAGTATGCCTGCCCCGGGGCAGGGTTAATTGGTGGTGGGAAGTGGCAGCGCACAGGGCGTGGCAGGTTGGGTGGAGGGCCCTCCGTTGGCGCGCCACGTTGAGGCACGCCATTCTGTGCGTATTGTGCCCACAGAATGGCGTGCCTCAACGCGGTTGGGCCGTTTACAGTTCCGGTCCCATGAGGCCCGTCAGCTGTGCCATACACTGGGACAAGTGAATACACGTGTGCTTCTGGCCCGTCGGCTGGCACCACACGCGGCGAATATCCTACACGTGTGTCTGTTGCCCTCAGGGCTTTTTACGTTACGGAGTTCACCCCAACAGGCTGTTGGGGTGCGCTCCGTAACTTTCTTGAGCCTAAAAATGGCCCGTTGCGTAGGCCCTGCATGCCTCGAAACCGGACACGTGTGCAAAGATAATAAAATAATATGTTGCATGCATACAACAACCAGATCGCCGCGCTCGCTCACGGGTAACTTCACCGTCGAACTGCGCAGCTGGTTGCGAGCCGCCTCTCACCAGTCACGGCTCACCAGAAGCGCTTGCCCGCGCTGCTCTCGACGAGCCGTAATGGAGTCGCGCGCTGTTTCGCTTCCACGTAGGCCAAGCTGCGCGGAATGCGAGCTGCCGAACTTGTCTGCCCTCTCGCGTCGCGTGCGCCCCGCGTCTCAGCGCCCGCGCGCCACCGGAGTTGCTGACAAGCCGCATGTGCGCGAGCCGTGCGCGGTATGGGTGTGCGTTGCCATCGGTGGCGCGGCCGTTCTTCCAAGCGCCCTTACGCCGCCGGCGCTGCGATCTGATGCATCCTCACGCCCGCATGAGGACACGAGGCGCAAGTAGTTGTTCAGCGTCTTCATGGCTGTCGCGGCCCCCGCATATCAGCGGACGCGCGCCACCGGCGTGGCTGTCGAGCCGCAGGCGCCCGCGCCGCGCCTGAAGTAGGTGTGCGTCGCCGTAAGTGGCGTCACAGATCATCTGAATGGGCGTGCGCCGCCGGCGCTGCGCTCAAGCCTCATGCGTGCGCGCCGCATGTGCTGCGCCGAGAGCCGAAGATACGGCCGATCCATGCACAGAACGGCCGCGTCCGGCGTGTCGACGTCGTCGTCGGCCGCGACCGCCGCGCCGGCCACGGTGGCGCCGTGGTGACCATGGTGTCCACGGCAGCGGGCAGGCGCACGGCCGCGCGCTCCGTCCTTCTAGACACGTCCGCGCCCGCACATGGCCGTCTTCCCTGGCCTCCAGCAGCAGTCGCTCGCTTGCAACCACCACAACTGCCACCCGCCCGCTAATCACGCCGTCGTCCACGAACGCGCGCCCGGCTAGTGCGAAAGGCGTGACGCCGCGGTCCGCACGCCCCGCCGCGAGAACGCGCCAGCGCGTGGCAACCGTGGCGTCGCGCAGCCGTGCGTCTCAGATTTTCCTCACGACCTCGCACCCCACCGACACGCGTGCCACGCCCTCGGGCACGGCTAGCACACAGCGCGCATGCGCGTTCAGCGCCACATGCATGTTCGGTGGTACCACCAGAGCGCGACATACAGCGAGTCGGGCAGCGCTAACACGCGCGCACCCGCCGGTGCCATCTAGATGCGCGTCGACTGCAACGGCCGTCACACGCGGCAGGCGCGCGTGCGCGACGCCACTGACCTGGTCGACGTGCGAGTCGTACAGCGTGAGAGAGCCGCGCGCGGCCGTGGCCTGAAGCGGGCGATGGGGGCCGACCGGCCTGAACGCCAGAGCAAGCACGACGCCGTCCGGCCTACGGGCGCGTCAGTCGAGGCGATCCGTGAAGTCGTGGCGCGGGCCCGCGTCGCGTGCACTGCGCGGCCGGGCCGGCGTGAGGTCGTGGCTCGGGCGCGAGTCGCGTGCACTGCGTGGCCGGGCGGGCGCGACGGCGACGCGATCGCAGCCGTCCGCAGCGAAATGTACCGCGCGCAAAGACCGCGAGTGTACAGCGCGGCGAGAATACGCCCCAGCCTGGCCGTGCTGAGTGGGTCGGGCGGGCGCGTTGGGAGGTGAGGGCTCAATCGAGCAGCGCGACGAAGTGGCGTGCCCCGGGGCAGGACGCGCGGTGTGTGACTGGGCCCGGCGACTTGGGATTTTCGAGGAGGGGGCGGGTGAGGAGATTATAGGCGCGGAGGGTGTTTACAGTGCCGGTACGATGTGGCCCGTGCGCTGTGTTCTACACGGGGCCAAATGATTACACGTTTGGATTCTGCCGCTTGCTGAGGTGTCTGGCGAGCGCCGCACGATGCGAATATCCGACACGTGTGTCGGTTACCCTTGGGCTGCGCGTTGTATACCGCCAATAATGTTCACCTCAGCACGTGCCCCGCGTGCCACGCGTGGCTTGGCCGCTGCAGACCGCCAAGAGAAGCCACGTGTGCAAATAATAAATGATATTTAGAGCCATGTACACACCGGTCGCCGCGATAGCCGCTGTCTACGTCTTCGTCATGGCGGCGCACGTGCGCTGTCAGACATGCAACCCGTCAACGTATCGTGTGACGGCCACCCGCGCTCATGTGGATCGACAACGCAAGCTGGCGCCCGCGCCGTCCACGCCCCGCCTGTGCCGCCCGCGCCCCGCCTTTCCCCCGCGCCTGCCAGCTCCGCTCGCCAGTCGTCGCCGTTCTCCAAGTGCACTTCGAAAACAATCACGAAGATCCTACGCGCAGTGCATCACACGCCGAACGTCGGCCGCGCCGCGATCGCCGGCGGGCCACGACTGCAGCAAACTCGTCCGAGATTATCTCGGGCGATCATCGCGCACATTGTCCCCGCGACGGATGCACTCTTCTGGCGCCGTGCGCCTGCGCACCCGCGGCACCCAGCGTATCGACGAAACAGGCGCGCTAGCCGCATCGCGCGCGCGCGCGCGGGATGCTGCCGTGTGAAACACGCCAGCCAGCGCATCGCTCCCACACGCGTCCGAGTGCAATGCTCCGGCGGCGCATGGGCACTCTGTTGGCGGCCGCGCCACCGACGGCGACGAACATCCATTTTTCTTGCGGTGCACGCCCGTGCGTCTCGACCGCTGCACCACCGCCGCGTGGTACCGAAAGTCCTCGCCCGCGTTAGCACTGGCGATGCACACCTAGCGCTCGCTCGTTTCCCGCGCGTGCTGTACGTTAACCGAGTTCCGCACAAAGCCGAGATCGGTACGCCGCGTTTGATCTGCCTGCGTCTGGACGAAGGCGACACCACGTGGGCCGGCGTGGAGTTTGACGTCCCGGCACGCGGCAAGCACTCCGGTGTGCATGGCGGCGTGCGGTACTTCACAACGGCCCAGGCCGACAGTGCCAGCTTCGTGCCGGCCGGCAAGCTGGGCGGCGGCGCACGGCAGACTTTGGTTCCGTCGGTAAACGCAGGCTTCCAGGATATTCCTAGGATTCCTGGGCCGGGCCCAGGTTCCAGGACATATCTTCCCCAGGAATCCATGATACGCTTTGACCAAATATCCTGGGAGTTCCCAGGAATCCTGGGCCAGGATATATAGGTATATATCCTGGGGGGCCCCAGGATTCCTGGGGTCCAGGAATTCCTGGACGTTCTTGGGTTCCTGGGCCCCAGGAATCTTGGGGCCCAGGAAGCCAGGATATAGCGCAATATCCTGGGTTTTCCCAGGAACGAGCGCCAGGAATTCCTGGCAACGAATCCTGGGACCTGGGCCCCAGGTGCCAAGAATGGGCCCCAGGAATTCCTGGTATTTAATCCTGGGACCTGGGCCCCAGGTGCCAAGAATAGGCCCCAGGATTTCCTGGTATTTAATCCTGGGACCTGGGCCCCAGGTGCCAAGAATAGGCTCCAGGAATTCCTGGTATTTAATCCTGG
>JAULBV010228927.1:0-13467 GCA_032358295.1 Pterothamnion heteromorphum | reverse complement strand
CCAGGGCCGATATGCACCACCCCCACCCCATACGCCGCCGCCGCTGCCAGTGCCGACTTCACCTTCACGTCATCCGAAGCCGCCGATCCCGTCGGGAACCCCCACAAATCCAGCGGCATCACCGGCGCCTGCAACACCACCGCCCACACCTTCGAGGCATCCACCGTCGAAAGCTGCCGCGCACCGCCATCCCCCGCCGTCCCATTCGTCACATAGAAAAACTGCGGCGCCTTCCAGTCACCGCGCACGGCGTACCCACGCACCATCGCGTTCGTCACCACCGCCGGATCCAGCGCCCGCAGCGCCGCCACCGTATCCACCGCCACCAGATTCCCGGACCCACCGCCACCGCCACCCGCCACCTTCGCCGTCAGCTGCAACACCCCCGCACCCGAGATCACCCCCGACAACCCATTCGTCGCCGCCGCCTCATTCACCACACTCAGCGACTTCACCCGCCCACCCCCGAACACACTGAACCCCTGCCCATGCCCAGACCACGCGCCACCCCACATCCACAGCGCCGCCAGCAACACCCAGGCCAGCCACCCCAGCGACATCCAGCCCACCGCCAACACCCCACCCTGCACCGCCGATTGTTTCTTCATATCCAAGTCCTTTATCTACCTTTTGACACCCGACAGACATCCATCAGACACACCCCAGCCACAACCCGCCGCCATCACACCATCACAGCCTCACGGCTTCAGTACATGCACCTCCAACACCTCGGTCGCCGTACCCTGCGCCTCCCAACTCCGCAGGTTCCCCACGAAATTCTCCACCGTCTTCAACTCCAACCCCGCCGAATCACCCGATACCGTCAAATACCCGCCACCACCACCCACCGGACGCAACCGCAGCTCCCCCACCGACCCAGCCCGCAACTTCACCAACGCCTGCTTATACCGCGCCTCCGGCAGCACCACATACCCACCCGTCATCACCACGTTATACACCTCCGACTCCACCTCCGGCTGTCCCAATACAAATCCACTCATGTCCTTATTCCCTTTCTTGTACCGCGTTCAATCACCGAAATCACCCCAATCACCTCACTCACCGGCAACCTTCACCTTGCCGCCACCCTTTGTTTTCCCGTCCTGCTTCACCGCCGGCTTCCCCTCCTGCTTCACCTCCGCAAACACCCCCTGCGCCTCCTGCGCCTCCAAGGCTGCCGCCGGATAATCCGATGCCACCACCCCCGGATTCCATCCCACCTGCTCCACCGCCACGCTCACCACCTCCACCGGCACCCCCAGCCCACCGTCACCCACGATCCCATTCAACTCCTGCAACGACTTACCCACCGCCTTGTTTCCAGTACTCATGTTTCAACCCCTTCCAGTTTCGATATTTTTTGTTTCACTCCCTCAGGCCAACCCCCGCCACCCAGCCACACTCACCCCCTGGTGGCTCAACCATCCGTCCAACGCCGACCAACTCTCCAGCCCCACTCCCACCCCATTCCCATCCACCATCGCCCGCAACTCGCCGATCCTCACATCCAGGTCCGCCTTCAACTCCCGGAACGATCCAAAACTCTCCCGCATCGGCCGCGTCCCATACGAATAATGCGACGGCATTCGCGCCACAAACATCCGCGCCGCCTGATACACCAACAACCCATACACCCCGGGCGACACCACATCCGGCGACACCGAATCATTCACCGACCCACCCACCGACGTATCCAACCCATACCCAGGCAACAACCCCGTCTCCACCACCAGCTTCACCGCCTCATCCACCGCCCGGTCACTATACATCTGCTTATCCGTATCCAACGCCGTCACCGCACCCAACACCGCCCTCACCGGATTCCGGAACCTCGTTATCAATGTCATGTAGCACCTCCAACCCACCCACCAGCCAGCCACCCCCAACGAAAAAACGCCGCGGCCGGGGCCTAAACCTCCAACCGCGGCGCTTTCCATTTCACCCCGCAGGATGAACGAAAAATCCCCCAGCGACTCACCTCACTCCGCCGCCAGCAACACCATCTCCTCAAACTGCGAAGTCATCGACGCCGTGTTCTCGCCACTCCCCTCGCCGCCACTCGCAAACTTGTCCGTGATCACCACATTGCTGAAGAACTGCCGCGACACCACAAACCGCTCCGCCTGCACCAGCTCCAACATCGCCGTCACCACCCCGCCGCTATACTTTTGCAGCCCCTTGAAAGGCACCCCCTGCTTCGCCGCCAACTCCAGCGCCGACTCATTCTCCTGCCCCTGCTTCACCCACGCATTCCGCTTGTACCCACAAGCGATCGCCACCGGCTGCCGCACCGCCGGAGTATACCCCACACTCGTCAAACACGGCACCAGCTTGAATCCCGTCAACGGCGGCAACCGGAACACCTTGAACCGCGCCCCAGCCGCATCCGCGTTACACGTCGCCGTCACCGCACCCGTCAACGTCTTCACCAGGTCACTCGCCGGCGAACCCACCAGGTCCACCGCCCACCCAGGCCGGAACAAACGCTCCGTGTCATCCAGCCACACCGGCATCGAGAACGTACCCGCAAACGAATCCGCCGCACTCGCCTGATCCGTGCCCGCCAGCGCCAGCTGAATGTCCGCCGAGGAAAACACCGGGTTCCCCGTCACCGCCAACACCAGCGAACTCGGCACCGAATCCAGCCGCGCCAACGCACTCGGCCGCGGCGTAAACGTCGCAGCATTCGCGCCTGTGATCACCACCTCACCCAACTCATAGAAGGGCTCCCGGCTCAACTTCACCTGCAAGTCACCCGTCAACGTCGGGCTCAGTGAAACATCGTAGTCCGCACTCGCCACCGCCGATGGTCGAAATTTTGGCATATCCTGGTCTCCTATCTATGTTTTGGTCTTTTACACTCAATCAAGCCCGGTCCTTAGACCAGGTTCTTGTACTGCACCGCCACCGCCAGCACCCGGTCATGCACCTTCCCGTACGTCCCCATCGCCACCTTCTTGATCCGGCTCTCCTTGTTCCTCCGCAGGTCCGTCTCCAGGATGTCCTGGTCCATCGAAGGCTTCAGCACCAGCCGCCTCGGCAACCGGTTCTTGAACCGGAAATAGGCCACCCCCGAAGGCAGCGTGTTGTCCGGTACCAGGTTGAAAAACTTACCCCGATAGTCCAGCTGACCCGTCTGCTTGATCCGCTCTTCCCGGTCACCCAGGCGCGTCGCCAGCGACAAATCCGTGCCCGCCAGCGAACTGTCCACCGACGGAATCAAGATCTGCTCATCCAGCTCCAACCCCAGGTCCGGGAACAAATCCGCCATCTGCGAAGCGTACTGCCACGCCGAAGCCATCATGTCCAACCGAGGCACCGTGTTCGGCCCGTTCGAGCCCAGCACAATGTAGTTGGTCGTCGGCACGTTCGCCTCATGCACCGTGCTGTGCACCGTGAAGGTCCGCAGCGCCGGATTCGCATTCACCAGGTCAAACGCACCAAACGTTCCACCCGCATTCACCGCCGCCAAAGTCGCATCCTTCAGGTTCTTGTTCACCTTCGCCGAGACATCGTAGTCCAGGTCAAACGTCTGCCGGGCAGCCCCAGCCACATTTCCCAGGTACAGATCGTTGATGTCGTACTCCGGCACATCCGATCCCACCATGAACAACGGCACCATGTACCGACCGGCCGACGGAATCACCCGCACCTTCTGCCGCGCCCCATCCTGCGCCACCGCACCCACCCGCAACTCCCGCTTGTACGAGTTCTCGATGTACAACACATCCCCCGCCGCCAGCGTCTCCACCTCATGGTAGAAACCGCCAAACTTCAGGCTCCCCAACACATGCGCGTGCGATTGCTCCACCCGGATCCCCAGCATCTCCCGCCGGACCTCCGAGTGCGGATTCGCCGCCCCACTCAACATCACCCGCATCGAAGACTCCGCATCCGGCGCCCTCAACGCCTCCAACCGGCTATCCTGGTACTCCGTCAACCAATCCGCCACCGGCTTCCCACCCATGCCCTTACCCACTAGATTCACCCCGCTCAGACGCGTCTTCCGCGCATACTCAGCCGCCGACACCAGATCCCGGAAAGACTCGATCCGAGCCCCACCGTTCCGGTTCTCCCGCACGATCCGCACCTCGGGCCGACCCGCAACACCAACAACACCACCACCCACTGCACCCACCCCACCCTGATTCTTCGTTTTCATAGTCTTCACACCCTTCGATCTCAGTTATCCGTTATGGTTTCTGTTCTTTACCATTTACCCGCCAGGCTTATGGGATCAATCGCACCGGTACCCTGCGGAACCTCTTGCAAAACACCCCAGCCGTCGTATCCGACGGAGCCCGCGAATCCACAATCTCAAACCACACCCGGTCACCCGAAGTCGCAGCCTTCGCCAGCTTACCATTCTCAAACGTGATCGGCGTGCCCACACCATCACCCGTCACCAATGCCCGCCCACCCGTGGTCACCAACTGCGTACTCTCCGCAATCACCTCCCGGATCTCGTCAATCGGATGAATCCCGATCGCTTCCCCACCCGCAAACGGCAGCGCACCCTGATGCGTCGGAAATACAAACTCCGACACCCCATGCGTCCCAGTCGCACCCAGGTACCCGCGAGTCGCCAGGCCCAGCACCGCATTCGTCGGACCAGCCAGCCCGCAAACCTCATCCGGCGCCACCGCCACACCCTCCGCCAGCGCCGTATAAATACCGAACGCCGCCAGCCCACCCACCGGCTTCCTCGAAATCTGGTGCCCCTCAGCCGCCCACTCCGATACAAAGATCGGCGGGAACACTTGTGCATTTGGAATTGGCATATCTTAGCTTTCTCTTCTTCTTTTGACTTTTTACTTTTTCGCCCGATCTATCTGCTTTCTTCACCGGCCGCCACTCAGGCAGCCACCTTCCGCCCAGGCTTGCCTCCAGCCCCACCACCCACTCCACCAGCCGCCGGATCTCCCTGCCCACCAGATCCCGACCCAGCCCCAGCCCCAGCCCCGCCCAGCCGGCCGCCGCTCACCGCAGCCAAGACCTCCATCTGCTTCTGGAAATCCGCCCGGCCCGCAAACAACAACGCCCCAATCGGCGCCGACAACCGCACCTTCTGCGCCTCCAGATCCGCCTTGTTCGCCTTCACCTCACCCAGCCGCGCCTCAAACTCCGCATCCGTGCCGCCCACCAAACCCTCCGGCACCACCACCTCACCCGGCAATCCCAGCGCCGACACCTGGCTCAACCGCGCCTTCCGCACCGCCTGATCCTGCCGCTCCTTCTCCAGTGCCGCATCCACCGCCTGCTGCCGCGCTGCCTCCGCCACCGCCGGCGTCACCAACCCCAGCCGCGCCACCTCCGCCTCCACCGCACCCTTCAACACCGTCGGATCCCCCGCCGCAGCCTTCAATCGCACGATCTCCGCATCCCTCTGCGCCAGCCAAGCCGACACCGCCGACACCATCCCCACCAGCCGGTCATTCGCGCCACTCAACGACAACATCACCGCAGTCGTCGCACCCAGCACCTCCGTACCACTCGCCTCCGCGTTGCTCGCCACCAGCCTCCCAGCCTCCACCGCCCCATTCACCTCCGGCAGGATCGCATCCAACACCGGTGCAATATCCGCCGGCGCACTCGCCCGCAGCGTCTTCACCGTTTCACCAAACCCAGCCAGCTTCTTCAACAATTCAAGCAACGCCTTGTTCATATCCGTTTTTCCAGTTATACCACTTTTCACCCACCTCACCCAACAACAACAACCATCATCTACTGTTTTTGTTTCCCCACTTCATCAACAAAATCATCATCCCACCCACTTTTCTTCACTTCCCACCCCACGCCCAACCCCAACGCGCCAACCACTCCCCACGCCCATCCCCATCCACCCCATCCATGCCGGAACCGCCAGACACGCCAGCGCCACTGGTTCCTCCGGGGCCACGCGCCAACATTTGGATCACCCCCGCCTCACGCTCCGCCGGATTCTTCACCAATCCCACCCCCTCAAACCGCACCTCACCCCCACGCCCATTCATCAACAACACCGGCTTCCGCCCCAGGTACGTCCCCGTCATCATCCCCTTCTTCTTATTATACGCACCCAGCAACGCCTCCGGAGCCGACACCACCGGGATATAACTCCACCCCTCACCCGCAGACCCGCCCGGAATCGCAAACTCCGACTTATCCCACTCATACGACAACTCCAGCGACACACTCCACGGCTCACGCCCAGCCGCATAACTCCCCAAAATCTTGTCCGCACCCGCCACCGCCTTGTGGATCACCGCCACACACCTCAACCCCGGCGCCTCCTCCGCCGTCCCAGGCACCTCCGTCAACGACTCCGCCGTATGCCCCGTCCTCGGCGACCACCCCAGCTCCACCGCCACCACCGTCCCCAGGTGCCCATCCCGGTGAATCTCACCCGGCGCATACGACACCATCCGATGATCCAGGTTGAACACCTGGTCCCGCATCGACTGCCAGCTCCGCGCCAGCGTCGTATGGTGGATCGCCGACCCATACCCATTCACCACCGGCAAACAATGCGCGAGGTGGAACTCCACATACGCCTTGCTCTGGTCCGGCACAAAAAACCGACCATCACAATACACCCCCGCCTTCGCGCTGGCGTGCAACCGCCCAGCCACCGTCGCCAACGTCGCCCGCAATGTTTCCACTCCCAGCTCCACTCCCAATTCTTTTGCCATAAACCTTAATCCTTAATCCTTAATCCTTTACCCACGCCCACCAGCCAAACCCGCGCAACGCCAGCCAAAACACCGCCCGCGTCACCCACCAACACCCCAACACCCCCATCGCCTCGTATAGGATCCAGTCCGCCTCAGCCCGATTCGTCTTATGCAGCCGATAACACGCATCATGCACCACCGCCGCATTCATGTACCCACCCGCCGGCGGAAACAACCACCACATCACCCGCGGGATCGAGGCACCGTCCGTCACAAACCCGGACGGCACCTCCACCACCAACCCCGTCGAAGACACAAACAAAAAGCCCGCCGCCACCCGCCAATCCCTCGATCCAGGCAGCTTCTCCAACAACACCCTTCCCTCAAACCGAGCCACAGGCTTCATTCTTCACACCTTCACACTTCCTACTTCCCCCCAACCACGCCATTCGTGCTCACCCCATTCGTCAGCGGCAACGCATAGAATCCAGGCACCAACCCGGGCACCGCACTCTGCAAGCCATTCACCAGCCCACTCGGCAACGTGCTCCCATCCCACTGCGGCACCGCATACGGACTCGGCGTTGGAATCGAGCGCCCACCCGTGAAGAATCCATACGCACCCGCCTGCGCATCACGCAGGCCCTGCATGTAGATACCCGTCTGCAACGTCGATTGCTTGATCGCCTCCACCGAAGCCGCCGAACTATAGCCCCGCAGCTCCAACATCACCCCGTCCTGCCCGCGGATCGTCATGCTCTCGATCGACACTTCCTTCGGGTTCACCAACTCCACGTCCTTGTACTTGATCGACGTCGTCACCAGCTTCGCCGGAGTCAACGCCTTGCACCCCGTTCCCACCACCGCCGCCACCAGCAACACCAACAACACCCCCAACCACTTCCCCACACCGTTTGTAACTTTTTTCATATACTTACTTCTGTTTAACCACTTTTTCCACCCTTACCGCATTGGTCCCCCCTACCCCGGGGGCACCGCAAATCATATCGGCCGAATCTATTTCCCGGTCTGATCCAGCCTTTGAAGAATCAACGACGTCATATCCCTCACCGCCTTGATATCACCCCGCACCTCCGTCACCGCGTCATGGTCGATCCGCTGCCGCTGATCCATATCCGCCAGCCGCCGGTCATGATCCTGGATCATCGCGTACAACTTCCCCGCCGCCACCAACACCGCAATCAAAGGCGCTATATTCACCAACTTCACCGCCAATACCCCCAGCGTATCCTTGTTTTGCCCACTCATTTTTCCTTTCAATCCAATCGCCACCCCCAAATCCGGCACCGGCCAGTTTCTCACCGCACTATCCGTCATCACCCCACCCCCACCTCCCACTTCCCCCTCTGCGTCTCTGCGCCTCTGCGGGATCATTTCCCTGGATGTTTCTCCACCCAGCCCCGAGCGATCCTCCACCGCGTACTCAAACGCCTCCCGCGTCATCCCCTTCACTTTCCGCCCTCCAAGCTCTTCACCCGCGCCTCCAACTCCTTCACCGCATTCACCAACGCCCAGATCAACTCCTCCTGCTGCACCACCAACGCCCGACCCGCTCCGCCAGGCAACTCCGGCCCCGTCGCACTCACCGCCCCCGGAAACACCTCCCCAAACTCCTGCGCCACCACCCCCACATGCTCACCCCCATCCACAATCCCACCCAACCCATTATACCGGTACCTCACCGGCGACACCCGCACCACACTCCCCAACCCATTCGTATAACCACCCAACACCTCCTTCAACCGACGATCCGAAAATGTCCCCCAACTCCCGCCACCCGGCTTGTCCGCCGTCCCATTCACACTCAAATCCGCCGTCGGACTCACCGTCTTGATCCCCACCCTCCCCAACGGCCCATCCACATGCACCAACGGCCCGCCACCCGTCACCGCCGTATGCAACGCCCCCGCCGCATAAATCTGCACCTCCGTCGGCGCCGCCCGCCCACTCAAAGGATTCCCACCCACAAACACCCGGTTCTTCGTCGAAGATCCATACCCCGACACTAAGTTGAACTCATTCACCGGATACGCCGCCGGCGTATGCTCCGGCACCATCGACTCATACGCCTTGTCCACCCCGCTCGTCCGACCCGTCCCAAAAAAATCCGTCGTGTTCCCCCCCATCGATACCTGGCTCGCCCGCAACGTCACCTTCGTCCCCGCCGCACCCGCGCTCGCCCCATCCGTCCCCACCACCACCTGCTCATTCGGCCAGACAAACAACGACGACTTCCCACCCGCCACCAGCCCCATCGCACCACCCAGATTCGCCATCCCAAAACCCAGCGATGCCGCATCCAGATTATGATCCCACGCCTGCACCTTCGGCGCATTCACCTCCGCCAGCCGCCGCCACGCCGTCACCCCCGAGATCGATCCCACATGCCCCACCGACACCTTCGGGCCCGCATTCGCCACCCGAAACATATACGGATACTTCGACGTCGCATTCCCCACCTGGTCATCCAAAGACAACGTCCCGATATGAATCGGCCCCGTATTCGCCCCCAACACCGTGATCGCCTCACCCGTCATCGCCGGCACCGGCAAATCCCAGTTCGGCGGCGGACGCCCCATCACCTGGTCAAACGTGATTGGCAGATCCCCGTACACATCCCCAAAGAAAAAGATCCCACCCACCGTCGCGTCCGCAATCACCGAACCCCACGAGCCATTCCGCTGGCCGCCCACGAAATCCGCCACCCGCACCGTCCGATCACACACAATGTGATTAATGTACGAATGCACCGGAGGATTATAGACCCCGTTATAAGTTCGCCGATACCCCCCGTTATCCACCGCGATCTCCGCACTCCCGTCATCCGGCGAATAATGCCCCTGCACATACAGGTAATCCATGTTCGCATCCGACCCATAGCCAAACTGCGCATTCGCCACCCCTGCCAATACACAGTTATTGATGATCACCTGGCTGATCTGCGCCCACGAATTCGCCAACAACCGCACACCCGTCCAAAACCCCGTCACATTCACATTCTCGATCCGCTGCGGATTCGTCCCCGTCGCCGTCTCATGCGACAGCCGGATCCCCGCATTCCCCACCGCCGACGGATCCGGACGCGCCGCCAGCGGCGACCCATTGAAGTTATACCCCACCACCGGGCTAAAGATCACCTTGCAACTCGTCGTCAACAACTCACCACTCCCCGCCGGCGTCGCATACAAGTCCGTCCCCGAAAGCAACGTCACCCCACCCGTCCCCGAATTCACCGACAACACAATCGCCCGACCCAGATAATATCCACCCGGCGAAAAGAAAAATGCCTCCGAATGATACGGGTAACTCCCCACCAGCGAATACGTCCCCGGCAAATCCAGTGGGCTCACCGTAAACGAAGTCCGCGACGCCACCCCCAGGATCGATCGCTTTGGCAGCGTGTTCCGCTCATGAAATCCACGCACCGTGAAATTCCTCAACGTCGCCGACTTTCCGATCACCTGGATCGCATCCCCCACCGCACCCAGCCGCTGCTGGAAAACCACCCCGTTCGGATGCACCGGATACGCCGCCGACCCCGAGGGATACACCCCCGCCGCCGCCGTGCCCACCCACGACACCCCCTTGTCATTCACGATCGAGTCGATCAAGTACGTCCCCGGGGCAAACGCCAGGCTATACGCCCGCTTCTGCGTAGCCACATCCGTCCCATACGTGGGCGCCGCACAAAAAGCCTGCGCCGCATGGATCCCGGCATCCGACAACACCCCGCCCGTCCGATCCACATTGAACAACGCCACCGGGATTCCCTCATCCCCCGCCTGGCTCAAGTCCCAGTACCAATTCCCCGTATCCGTCCCATTCCGCCACACCGTCCCATTGTTCACATGTGCCGGATTCCCCCCTGCCACATAGTAAAACCGCCCACCGCCGCCATCCCCCCGCTGCGTCCTACCCAACGACACCGCCACCTGCACCTGCACCACATCCAGCGCCACCAGGTCAAACGCCGTCGAATTCACATGCGGCACCTTATCCAGGGCCGAATTCGGTATCAGCGCCGGCGACAACTGCCCCGAACCCTGCGCCAGTGCGTGAGCATTCAGTCCCGCCACCACCGACGCTGCGTTCCCGTTCGCGCCAAAAAAAGCCGCCCCAAACTTATCCCGCGGATCCTTCCCCAACACCGTCACCTGCCCCTGCCCGTGCCACCCTGCCACCCACCACAATGCCAGGACCGCACACCACACCATAGCCCCATGCAAACGCCCACACCCCATCCAGCGATTCACCCCAATCACAATGCCATAATAGGCATTTTTTTATCCGTTATGAAAGCCGATTTCAGGGGCCCGCCATGCCACAGATACCGTCTCAGCCCTCTGCGCCTCTGCGCCTCTGCGGGACAATCTTCCGGGTTCCGGGTTCCCGAACATTCTTCTCCCGCAGAGACGCAGAGACGCAGAGAAGACAAGGGATGGGAACCGACTCACCCGCAGCATCTCCCCAAGCTAATCCCCCAACGATCCCCAAACTCCACGAGAACCACCCCCAGACCCAGGACCAAAAGAAACCATCTCACACCTCTGCGCCTCTGCGCCTCTGCGGGATAATCTTCCGGGTTCCGGCCTCCCGAGCATTTTTCTCCCGCAGAGACGCGGAGGCGCAGAGAAGACAAGGGAAGGACTGATTCTCACCGTCTCATCGGGCCGATCTACCGACACTCTTCGACACCATTAACTCTTTGGTTGTCAATTGATTACGATTATTTGATGGCAAAAAGGAGGCAGTTCTTCGAGTCCGATTTCCGTGTCCCGCCTCACCCCTCTGCGCCTCTGCGCCTCTGCGGGATAATCTTCCGGGTTCCGGGTTCCCGAACAGTTTTCTCCCGCAGAGACGCGGAGGCGCAGAGAAGACAGGGGATGGGAACCGACTCACCCACAGCATCTCCCCAATCCGATCTCCCACGAAGCCCCAAACTCCCCGGGAACCATCCCCCAGACCCAGGACCAAAAGAAACCGCCTCAGATCTCTGCGCCTCTGCGCCTCTGCGGGATCATTCTCAGGGGTTTCAGCTCTTCCCCCGCCCCCGGCGCGCCTTCCCGTCCGCCGGCTCCCCATTCGCATCACTCACCGCACTCACCCCCGGCTGCCCACCGTGATTCGCATCATACACCGGCGTCAGCACCCCCGGCATATCCGCCTCCAGCCCCTGCTCCACCGCCTTCATCAACACCTCCGACTGCAAAAACCCGCCCACCTTCCCCAGCAACGTCGCCGCACTCATCGACCCCTTTGCCGACAAATGCTTCACATAATCCGCCACCACCCGCTCCGTATGATACACCGACTCATCAAACTCCAACCGCACCCCATCCCCCGGCGGCTCCATCGTGCGCCCCACCACCTCCTCCAGGAACCACCCGATCTCCCGCCGCCGATGCTTCAACTGCGGCACCATCAACTGATGCAAATGCGGCGTCACCGACTTCGTCATCAACATCATCCCCACCGGCCCGCCCCACCACATCAACCGCGCCAACACCGACTCCCACTTGTCACCCCGGAAATGCGCCGGATCCATGAACCACAACTCCCGCTTCACATCATGATTCACCGCCAGCGACCGCGCCCCATCCTCCTTCCCCACCATCTTCTTCACCTGCTCCGACCGCTTCTCCGTCCACTCCGGCGCCATCGTATACGCCACATTCGCCCGCTTCTCATGCCCGATCAAAAACGCCTCCCGCGGCGACCGCGCAAACCCAGACAACCGCTGCTCACCCACCTCCAGATTCTCCGCCTCCAACAACGCATGCAGACAACCCCGCAACAACGGCGTCCCCAACCCGCCACCCGCACGCTCCCGGCGCAACACCGCAAAATGCTCCCCGTACTGCGGATACTTATCGTTAAAAGCCTCCCACTCCGGCGTCCCCAACTTCACCTCACCCTTCCGCCACCGCTCATACACCGGCCCTGGAAGCACCTTCCTTGCCGCCTCACACAAACCCTCCCGACGGATCGTCAACAACTCCAACGCCAGATCATCCGAATAATCCACACCATCCAGTGGCAACGCCAGCAACCCCTTTCCGTCCGCCGACGGTTCACCCCGCCAAAAAACCACCGCCGCCTGACACAACAACATGTCCCGAGCCACATCCTGCAACCCCTTCCACCAATGACGACGCGCCTTGCGCGACCACCCATCCACCTCCTCCTGCGCCTTCACCCACTTCCGGCCCAGCCCCTTCGCCCCCTCATCACCCACCACCTTCGGCAGATCCCGTGGCACCCACCGGGCGCCCGCCAACAGCAAATCCATCCACATCTCCACCACCCCACCCACATACCAGTGATCCTTCCACGAATACACCTCCCCAAACACCGCCCGCTGATACTCCATCCGCCCATCCGACCCACTGCCATTGCCGGTACCGGCGCCGCGCCAGCCACTACCCCCCCGTTGCGCCCGCTTCACCGCCGCCTCCAACTGCTCACCCACTGCTCCACCCGGCAACACCGTCATCCCACCCCCCAACCCACCCCCACGCGCTCCGCCACTCCCCACCATGCTCAACCGCTCCGCCCGCCCAGCGCCCACCCGCTTCACCAATTTTTTCGTACTCATCGCAAGCCCAATCCTATCATTTCATATCCGCAAACTCCATCCCTCTTATGCAGATCCCCAACCCCCAGAACCCAAAAGAAACCATCTCCCACCTCTGCGCCTCTGCGCCTCTGCGGGATAATCTTCCGGGTTCCGGCTTCCCGAACAGGTTTCTCCCGCAGAGACGCGGAGACGCAGAGAAGACAAGTAAAGTGAACC
>JAULBV010228816.1:0-13476 GCA_032358295.1 Pterothamnion heteromorphum | reverse complement strand
TGCAGGATGGCGAGGCGGAGCTGGGCGTGGCGGGGTTCCTGTCCCGCGTGGTGTCCGCGGTCGTGGATGGGGATGCCGGGCGGTTGGGATAGGATGACGCTGGCGTGCTGGCGGTTGTGGACGAGGTCCGGGTGAAGATGAGGCCAGCGCGGGCCGTGGCGCCGGAGGCGCCGCTGAGGTACGGCGGGATGCATGTCAAGGACGCGCCGCCGGTGGAGGTGCGCCTCGCTGCGCGGCGTTCGTCCTGTGCACAACCCCCTTGTCAGTGCATGCCATGGCATGCACTGACAAGGGGGTTGACTCCGCGAAGGTGGCGTTGCGCGGCGCGGCGTTGAGTAGTGTTCTCGCCGACACTGATGGATCAGCACGCAGACGGGCCGGAGAATTAGCTGACGCAGATGTACTTCGGGGGCGGGCACGGCGGTGTGGGCGGCGGGGATTCGCGGCAGTTACAGGCATCGAACTTTACGACCCGGTTCTGCGTGGAGGAAATGCAGCGACGCGGCATCGCACTGACCGTGGACATGGACAAGATCCCCGAGTACGGCGACGTGGAGATCGACATGCCCGAGATACATTCCAGCAGGCTCATGGAGCTGGTCGAGAACATCAAGGGCAGGTATGTGCGTCCCATCACGTCCGTGGACTTCGTACATCCGCTGGCCTTCAAGCCCTACCAACGCAAGCCCGAGTGGCGTCTGTCCGCGCTGTGCGACCTCGAAGAGGAGCTCATGGCGTTCCAGTTGGACGAAGAGTAGTGTGTGCTTGGTCGCAGCGCTGTTTGCGCCCGCGATATATATGCCCGCGTGCGGTACGCGCTATGGTGGCAGTGAGCAAGGAGATGTCAGACGGGAGTCTACAGACTCCCGTCAGACATGTATGATGATGACTGCAAGGCGACGCAGCCATTTCCACCACGAGCACCAACCGCCCCCGAACCCGCCCGACCTTGGTCTCGCCCGCTCCGTCTCGCATGTCGAACACGTGGTCATTGGCGTCCAGGCGCCGCGCACGCGCGCGACGAGCTCAGCCTTTGTGGAAACCGCGGCCCCGCCGGCCGACACCGATGTCGGACATCGACGTGGACGCCCCGGCAATGATGGTGGTATCTGCGCTGCCGCCGAGGCGGCAACGCAGCCGCGTCGCTCTCGCTCGCGCCGCCGCGGCGACGCGTCGCACAGCCTGCCGGAGCTGGAGGCCGCGTGCGTGCGCGCGGAAGGGCCGGCACCACGCGACGGCATGGCCTTCGCGGACAAGGTGTGCCCGTTTCTGACAGTGACCTCCGTGCCGGTCTCCGCACTGGACAGCGTGAAGGAGTCGTTCGGAAGCCTGGTGGACGGGTCGTTGGCCGAGTCGATCGTGTCGGAAGTGGCGGCGACGCGGGCGATGTAAGCGCTGCAGGAGCAGGGCGGTTCGGCCGATGATGTGGTCGCCCTGCCCAAGATGGGCGGCGTGGAAATTGACGACATGCTGCGGAACGCGGCCGCGCTCGGCCACGCGCTGAGGCCCGAGGCGAGGGAATGTGTGGCGAGCCTGCGTTGGCCGAACATTTCGAAGTCATGACGTCGGTGTCACTGCCTTCGGCGGCGGAGGACGCCCGGCATCACAGCCGCTGTCCTGCTGGTTGAAGAGGAAGTTCTCGCACAGCGCCGTGACGCCCCCGACGCAGACCCAGCTCGTGCGGCTGTCCCTGCAGCACTACATACGCTCTTCGACACCCAGTGAACGTCGCAGGCACACGTCTGGGACGTCCAGTCGGGTCCAATCTGCCCCGCGCGCCGTCATCGGCGCAACTGCGAATGCTCGTGCGCGCGCCCAAACCCTCGCGGTATGCACGTCGGTGCGCGCGCGGTGCGCGCATGCAGACTGAAGCTTGGAGCAGCGCTGTTTTGAAGGAGATATGCACTACGCCGACTAGCGCGAGAAGCAGTCATTGGTGCGGGAATTGCTGTCGCGCGCCCGCCTCCAAAGGGCGCATTGGAACTGTCTAGGTACACTGGCGGTTGGTGTTCAGCGCACGTGGGAGGGCGAGAGGGGAGGGGCGGCATTCCTCACGTAGTGTGAGGAAGCACCCTTTATAACTACAATAAACTATGACGTACCTAGAGAAGCAGGTGACGACGAGAACCTTTCCTTCAACTCATTCTTCAAAGTCTGGTGTGCCTCGTACGATGTCAGCATGGCCTCACGAAGCATCATACCCTCCACACGCTCCTGGAACGTCTGATCTTCTTCCTCACGCAGTATGTCGTCCCGCCCGGTCTGCTACGTTGCACGCAAGTCCGCACGCGCGACTTCGTCATGGTAAAGCTCTTTGACAATGTCCAGGTCTTCTTCCTCCCCCTCCATGTCTTCTGCGAAGCACCCGGCCTCGTTCATGCGTATGAGCATGTTGTGCAAAATCACGCAGGCGCTGCTCGACTCAATTACATCCCCCTTATACCACCGGTGGTCTGGACATCGTAATACCCCAAACCGTGCTTGAAGAACACCGAATGCCCTCTCGATGTCCTTGCGCCGACGTTCTTGATTCTTGGTGTATGTGACCTCCCTCATGTCGTCGGCCTCGTGGATTGGCAGAACGAATAGAGGCCACTGCGGGTAAATCCCATCTCCAAGGAGGTACCCCATACGTCGAACAGTACCGGATGGCAGAATTCTGTACTCGCGCGGCAGCTGAAAGCTATACCTCCCACTAAAGATGTCTTGGAACAGAGGGGAAAACGCCACCATAGTCTTGTCGTTAGTTGTCCCTGGCCGTCCTGCAAACCAGTGCCAAATGTAGAGTGCGCTGTCACACCACGCCTCCACTTTAATAACGGCCATCTTGGAGTCTTTGGGGTTGAGGTACTGCCCCTTTTCCACAAGGGGGCAGTTCTTCCATTTCAAATTGCAACAGTCGATAGCACCCACGCACCCGGGGAACCCCAAACTCCTGTACTTACTCTCTATCGCACCGAGCTCTTCCGTCCCGGGTCTTCGGTTGAGGTACTTGTCGCCATACATCCGTACGAGATCCCTGCAGAAGTGAAGTGTGTACTGACGAATTGATTCCGGGCTCATACGGCTACTGTCATCGAGGTCATCCATAGATCTCGCGGTACCCAAGTACCTCAGGCTTGTCATGATCTTGATTTCCGTTGGTATGCCGGCTTTGCCGGCTGCGTTTCGGCGAATGCCCCAGACGTTCCTATTGAATGCGACCAGATCTTGACACAGTTTGGAGAAGAGCGCGCGCGGTACCCGAAAGCGAGTCGAAAGGAGCGCAAAGAGTATATGGGGCGCTTACCTAGATAGTCCTCGAACCACGTCGAACGACCTCTCTGGACAGTTCGGGTTCCCAAACCCCTCCCTTGCGCCCCGTCGGACAAGGTAGAAGTCGCCGCGATGTTGATCACATTCTGCGCAGCGCCGGCAATCGCGACTACTCTTGAAACTTGTTGGTGGTGGTGGTCGATCGCGGTAGAGCATTCCTGGATCAACAGATCCAGTTCATCGTCAGAGTCCATGGCCGACGACGAGAACGGCATGTCAGAATTTGAGCATGGGCGGGCTTTTCACGGTTGGCAGGTATCTCCAAGTGTGCCTCTCCTATTGGCTGGTCTTGATAGCGCGTGCCATGCGCCGTGGCTTATGGCGCGTGCTCAAGTTCCCGACTAATAGGCCTGCCGTGCTCAAACGACATTTTTCCGTGCTCAACTCGACTTTAATTATATTCAATTGAGCTCGGTTTCGTGAGCACTGATAGTGGTGCTCTTAGAAGCGCCCGCAGCGCTATTGAAAAATGTATACAGTACGGAGCGGCTGACCGAGCACCAGCTCCAAGGTCCAAGCCCGTCCGGAGTGTCACACAAGCCACCTTGGACGGGGAAAATATCAGCGCCTTTAAGCAGTACTTCGTGTTGCGAAGCAAACTGTAATCTGGATGTACGCGGCTTCATTGCTGAAGCAATTATCCTGACCGGTCCACATACGCAGTAGTGGTCACATACGTGACTGGTCAAGACGCTGCTTGTTCCAATGGTCACAAGCACGGAATGCTGTTCCAGCAACCACTACTGCAGAAGTCAACAACAATTGGTTATTTGTCTATGTTCGGCCAATACAAGTATCTACCGGGGAGTTTCAGGACACCTCATTCAGGAGGGATATCTTTTCATTGTTGTGGTACGTCCTGCAGCGGAGGAAGAACATATCAGGTCCACCGCATTTCCTGAGAACCCAGCGACGGTGACAAGCGAGTCTAGGGTCAGAAGAATGGAGTTAATTGTAACCGGCACCAGATTATGCTGGGCGTTCCATTGAACATACCGGCCGAGAGGCACAGATGACCCAAAGTGACGGTCACAACTCCTTCTTTACCATAGTGGTCCATGTGCATTGTAACCTAGTATTACGCTATTGATCATTCTTGTGGTACATCCGGGCGTCTATGGATCACATTCTACGGGAAGTGCGCCTCCCCGTAGGTCGCAACCCAGTTACTGATTGAACCATTGATAGAGCGCATTCATCTTCCTCATCTTAGCTTCCGGACTGTCCCCAAACGTCTTCCTCAAATTCCGTTACAAGATTCTCTGAGAATTCAAAAAACTTCTTGAACTTCAACTGCATTTTTTGACAGTAGATATTCCGAGAAATGTTGTTGTCTCTATGGTACTCAAGAACTGGTCTGAAATAGGAACCAAACCGAATTAAATCGTTCTGCAGAGAATCGCAAACCGTTGTCTTCTTCTTGAGTTCGCCAATGGTGAGCAACAATGCCCTCCTTGTGGCCGCACTGATTTTCTCGTTCGAAAAGAAGCCACTCTCCTCTACCGGGCCCAGTAGGAATTCATATCCAAACAGATCAATGTTGATTCTGTTTGCTAAAACTCTTGCCAACTCCCAACGGGCGCGATCTTGTCCGTGAATTTCGATGGACCCACCTTGGCCAGCCCAGGCGTGCAAACCGATGAGCAAGATCTGCGACTTCTCGCGGCAACCAGGAATACCGTCAGAGAAAAGCTTGCAAATCGTGTCCTCACTGAGGTTCAGTATCATCAAATGATTTCGGACTTTCATGCACTTGCCTTTGCCCTCAATGGTAGCTTCATTCCCTTCCAAACTTTCTTCTTCGCACGAAGGTACAGGGGATGATCCATCAACCTCATCCGCTTCCGGTTTCTTGTACAACGAAGAATACGGAACGCCGAAGCACTTACCAACGTTGTCAAGCACATACTTCCGCATCTTCGTGACATCACAATGGCACAGAGCCCCCGTTTCATGAACGCTCGCCGCCTCAAGTACGGCACAGCACATCGTACCCGCGGCATGGAACAGGTCTTCAACTGCTTCGGCGACGAGGATTGCAAGTCTTTCAATCTCAAGAAAGTCCGCAGCCATTCCCAGACTGACAAGGCCACTGAGGTCTTCCTTGAGAACGCTCGATTCCGTGTCCTCAACCTGGCGCATATGTTGCAATGCAGTGGCGACAATTTTCGACTCGTCGGAATACAGGAAGAGCAAGACATCGCGAATAATCCTGGCCGAGATTGGTAAGGCAACCTCGTTCACAGACGAGGCCTTAACGTCCGGGTAGAAGAGCCTAGCGAAGTAGGACGGGCGATGCGTTGAGGCAACCGTTTTCAGAGACGTATCCTTAACTTCGGGGTAGAAGATCCTAGCGTAGTATGATGAGCGATGCGGGAGCAACAGACGGCAGGCAGGGATGGACTCTCCATCAGATGATACAAGTGTGACGTCACACAGCGCGCTGCGATATTCGGATTGCAGCAGAGCCGTGGACAGAATGTTGACCAGAGCCGGCTTGTCGGGTTTGAACACAAGGTTGTGGATGAGCCTGACGTTGGCTGGCGGTGAAGAATTGGGTGTGGCTGGAGTGGACGGCTGCCTGGAAATCGTGGCATCAGACATGGCGAGATGGGTGTGGGATTGAACAGAGCTGTGGATGGATGCAGGGGAGGTAAAGGGCTTGAAGGTTGTTGTGCTCGGGAAGGCGCTTTAATAGTGCATGTACCGGTACTACGAAAGGTAACCGGTAGGTACTGTACATTTTGTTGAGCCGATACGGGTGCCCCGACTGACATTCACTTCTATCAACATAGGATTACGACTACCCCTGGTAGAGGATGCCAGTCAACGAGTATTGTACTTGTGGGGTCTTCTGTTGGCGGGTCTGGCATCTCAATCACTGCTGTCAGCAGACAGCATGATGCTGTCTGCTGACGGAAGTGGATCAAGACGTGGAAAGGCGATGAGTCAGTATGGTACTTGTCCGTACGGGACAAAGAAGTCTATTGCTTAAATCAAGTGTGCATCGGCAACATTTATGAGCAATAGAGATATCAGGTGGTAATCAATCACTGTCATGAGGATCGAGTGATTGAAGATGACAGAACGGTATCATAGTTTACGCATCGAAGGTGGTGACAGATTGTTCGGCTTTCGGAGATCAAAATAATGTCAGTTGATCCGCAAGAAAAGTACTGTACGAACTCGTCCCGACTCTTGATTTGGACAGTCGAGGTTCTCTTGTGAGAGAGAGTCATTACCGGATCATCGCTGTGTCAGCGGTGACCCGGTGATGACTGTTGCCAGATCAGCGAAACAGGTTGCTATTTGACTGCTGAATACAGTAAAACTGGACTTTGGCTGGCGTCTTTGCGGATTGCTGCGAGTCATCAACGGCGATCCCAATCAACGGGGCCCGAACAACCGCCGCCACGGGAGGTGCTTTTTGAAGATGCCCTACGGACATCTTTGAGGAAACGTACCAGCTTCCCGATCGAGTTGCATGCGACGTCAGCAATGATGCTTTTTGAAATGCCCGGACCGGGCGTTGATAATGCCCGGACAATGCCTGGACCGGGCTTTGCAAACAGACCTAGACATCACCGTGGGCACTACCGTACAATAGTGGATGCATCATCAACAGAAGCGGTGGTAAGTTAATGTAACCTCCGAGTACAGAACGGGTGACAGAGCGCTGCTGAATTCCGTTGGGAGAACGGACCGGTGGTCGAAGGCTCCTCGACGAGGAGTTTGATCCGGTTTCAGGGAAGTCTGATCAGCTCAGGCTGACTGTTCTCCTATCTGCTTGGATTTTGTTCATGTTCTCCCCAATAGCTATTCGCAGCATTCCGCCGTATAACTGTGACCATTAGTTCTGAGTGTCCCCCAGGGGCTCTGCTGCAGTAATGGTAATGCGGGGCACTGCAGAACCTAGGCATTTCTACATCCGATGGGTCTGCGAGAGTCGCTCCTACCATCGGTTGCGGCGGAATAAGTCACTTTATGGGTACAACCACATGTGGCGAGGGATTCACGTTGAAATTTAGATAAAGTGCGGGAGACCGGGCGCGCAAGTGAAAGTGACTCATCTACTCCATCAGTACATCAGATCGTGACGTACGTTCAGGTGACGTACGTACAGGTCCTGGGGACCTGTAAGTACGTCACGATCTGATGTCCTTGTTCGTTCTGCCTTGATAGAGCCCTGCGGGATCTAGCAATCAACGCTGTAAACAAGATCGAAGCCTTGTTGTAGCAGGGGTACCACCGGTACGGGCAAGCGTGGGTGATCCCAAAGGCCACCGCGCAATGACCACCCTCGTCTATCATTACAATACAGCCGTGTGTTTTTATTGACTCGCCATGCAGCCAAACATCCGCTCGACTTCTTTTTGTACGCATACCTGTACGCACACTGACTCAACGCCTTTCGTTGCCCTGATCCGGTGCTGTCCGTGTCATGATCGTGTTGGTCATCAGGGGGAGACGCCAGATCAGCTACCGACCGGTACAGAACATCGGACAATTCAAAAGTCTTGCTGATGCGCTTCATCTTCTCTTTGCCATGTCACCATTGCGATGTGGATTCCTGATATCAGCTACGAGAAGTGTGTGGCCTAAATGGTGCCGGTCAGGCGATTGTGCTGACAGGCATCGTTCGGGCCCGTATTTCTTGTACGTACGGGCCATTTCCCCATCAACAGGATGCGATGGCTTGCTGACAAATCCTCCAGATTTGCAAACTTTCAACTTCCCGCCTTTTAACCAGATCTCGACTGCGCGCTATTTACCAGAGGTTGTCGAAGCTGTTTCACCGGGGGCAGTTGTTCCCGATCACATCATCGAACCCATCGACATCATCGACCCCTTTCCCCTCCCCTTCATCCTCCTGCAGCTTTCCCCCCTTCTCTCAGTACCTGATCTCTGTTCTTGACCCCATCGACATCATCGACCCCTTTCCCCTCCCCTTCATCCTCCTGGAGCTTCCCCCCTTCTCTCCGTTCCTGATCTCTGTTCTTCAACGAGTACATCCTCCGCCGCTCTTCTCCCTCTCGAAAACGGTTCTACCCCTTGCAAAAACCTCTCACAATGACCGATACGCCATCTCCCACACACCCGGCCCCTTCGGCAGGATACAAGTTGGCATTCACGCCCGAGCTCTCCTTCCGCCCCGACAAGCCCGCGCTGGTTGACAGTCTGTGCGCAGACCTGCTACACTGTGATGCACGCAGCACGCTGTGCGACGTCACCATCATTTCTTCACATGGAGGGGAGATCCCGGCCTGTCGCCCTTTGATCTCGCACCGCTCTCCATACTTCGCGAACGTCTTTAGTCGTGACGACGGTGCATACGAAGAAAGCGTTCACGTGCCCATCTCTGCCAGAATTCTGCATGACATTCTACTGTTTCTGTACAGTGACGAGTCCAGGATTGTCACGACCACAATGCAGCACATGTGCAAGTTTCACGGCACCCACTCGAGCGTCTTCTCCGACGACCTTCTGATCTCGTCAGTCTCGGTGCGGCCGCTCACTTCCTTCAGATCGACAGGCTTTCAAACGTTGTAGCACAAGCCGTGGAGATGATGTTTCGTGTCGTTCGAACCATGTCATGCGCTGTGCTCGAGGAGGTCACTATTCACGAAGACGACACCATGCGTCATTGCGATGTCTCGCAAATGCGCGATGATGTGCTTGGCAACCCTGCTGAATTTTTCGGCGTTCCATCTGGAGCACTTTATCAGAAACCTTCCAAGCGTGATGCGACATCCTCCGCGACACAGTCCGCAGAGACGCCTGTGGAAAGAGGTATAAACTCTTCCGACGACGATGGAAGTATGGAAGAGCGTTGATCGGGGTAGAGGGTAGAACTGAACAGGGTAGAGAATTTGCGTTGTCGACCAGGTTGCTTCTACCTGGGAACCATGTTGGTTTTGTTTACTCGTATTGAACTCAGCGGTCTATATAAACACAACCAGCTGAGTAGCAAACTATCAGAGGAAGCTGCTGTTGGTATCTAAACGACAACTATACCTTCTGCATCGAACAGCTGTGTTCTCCGTGTTGGATCTATCCACGGGTCAACACAGCATATACCGCATGTGGAGTTCATCCACATGGTCTGGCTTGTAGTAGAGCACCTACACAGAGGATGCGGTACAACAGTCACCAAGGTGTCGCTTGGTACTGTTGGAGTCCTCTATGTAACACAAGCCATATCATAGCTCTAATACTCCTCCCTTTTTCTTTTCTAGGGATATAACGCCAATAGGAAGCATTTACGAAGACTGCAACGGACCAACGACATCCGAAGAAGAAGTCGTCAAGTCGGAAAACGACAAAGACCGACTGATGATCCTCAACATAAGCGCGGACAGCCTCCGCAAGCTGATGTGCAGAGCTATCCCAGACTCCCGGGAAAATTCACAGCAACTGCTCATCGGATTACATGCATGGGCCACGCACGGCGGGTCTGGGAAGGAGCAAGAGAAGCACCGTTGGTCCTTCGCAAGGCATCTCGCCAACATGGTCAATATTGAGTTGTTTGATCCTGAGTTCCTACTGGGCCCGGCAGTGGAAAGTGAGTTTTTCTCGAATGAGGAGCTCAATGTGGAGATAAAGGGGGGCTTATTCCTTGCCATAGCCGAGCTCGATAAGAGAAAGAAATCCGCATGGAAGACGAAGAAGAAGCTTGAGGATACCACAAAGAAGCTGGAGGAAGCGCAGATGAAAATCGAGAATGGATACAGGCACTGCCAGGAAGCAAACAAATGTGCGGGTGCTGTGATCCACACCCTGGACAACACCATCTCTAAGTTTAGCGATCCTGTGTTGGGAAAGTTGCTTCCCCAGTTTATCGTGTCCAAGGGTAAGGCCCCGGAGGGGTTTGCAACCTCCGAGTGGTTCCTGAAGTACATCAAACAGGTCAGAAAGGGGGCTAGTAAGGTCAGTGTCGCCTTGATGAAGGGAAACTCTCTCTTGCGGAACCGAACCGAATAAAGTAACCATGCTGGGAAAAAGCAGCTAATGAGCCATGGATGAGACGACCGAGAAGTATACTGTCGTGATCCGAACTATTGTCTCTACTACGGATTGCGAGTGAGGGACGATGGAGAGGGAGTAGTCGCACGCGTGGCGGTGAGAATGGTGACTGGCCAAGCCGGCTGTTGTTCGAACGTCCCCTAAAAGGGGACGGTCGAACGACCCGGACAGTGGTAGTGAAATGACAAAAGTACACATGTATTTTCCTCTAGCTTGTCTGCTGTGGCCCGCTGGCAGTGTTCGCCATTAGGGTGGCACCCAGGCACTCCCTGCTGTTTAATCCGACCGTGGGTGCCCAGCATCGTCACACTTCAGCTCTACCGCGTGCAACACTGCCTCACCGACCGTACCTGTCCTCTTGTCGCCGGGAGTCAGCGCTACGAGCGGTTCACCAGGGAGCGAAAGGACGAACGCAGCTGCTACTGTAGTCGGAATTGCGCCTAGACATTTGCGCTACAGCTGTATTCCAGTACGTGCCCTTCCGTTGCATTGGTGGCTACAGCTGTATTTGAAGTACAGGACACGTACTGTCCGTATCTGTGCCTTACGGAGACATATGTCGCGTGCCGTTGAACTGGGCACTCCTACAGTGTTACCCTCCGGTACTGGTATAAGTACTACGTGTAGAGAGTGTCACCCACAACCGACTATGAATACTGTACATTATCCACACTGCACGTGCTTTACGACGAGCCGAGTTGTTGGGGGAAAAGCGGCCCATCTGCCTCACCCGGGAGGCAGTGGTGGACGCGAACGCGTCCCACACGGGAGACGGCGCTGCGCAGGGCTGGGGTCGGAAGGTCACGCGGGACCTCGACGCCTTGGCGCGTAGAGCCGACACGGCGGCCGCGAACGCGCGCTTGGCGCGACCCGGACGAGGGCACCGAACCCAAAGGATTCCTGGCGTCGGAAACGTATGCGCGCCAGCTGCACGGCAGTAGACGGGAAAGTAACCTGCACGCCGGTCACTTCGCGAAACGTGGTCGCGACCGAGACGTTGTCGGCGAGAAGCGGCCAAGCGCACACGGTAGAGCTACTTGCGCATAGCGCATCCAACGTGGAGGGTCCGGCTCGTCGACCCGGTGGTGGGGGGAAGAAACGGAATGATCTTCGAGCGCCGCGACCCGTCGTGTCGCAAGGCGGGTGCGAGCGCGGTTGAACAATACTTCACGAGACCGACAGTATACGAGCACGGCGAAGGCCGCAGAGGGTTGCGGTGTTGCGTGAAGATGGCTGAGGGTGGGCGGGAAAAGAAAGGCTGGAAGTGCGGCGTCGTGCAGCGCGACGTCGGGCTTCCGTGGTCGTGCGGCGAAGTGCTGGGGACCGATGCGGTGCGGTGAATGTGGCGAGCGTGATGCGCGGCCGTCGGTATCGGCTGTTCCCGGGTGGGATCATGGCATGGCGTACGTCCCGCGCGTCCTCGCTACGTGTCCACGTGTGATAAAACACCTTCTTCGTGTACTTGAAACACTAGTGCACTGTACTGTGAACAAAGTTTACTACCGTACTGCCTGACTACTGTAGATCCTATTCATCTTGATTACTTTCTAAGGCAACGCTACTACTCACTTTCTGTCCTTCAGCTCGGCTTCGATAGCAGTGCAGATAGCGCTCAACGAGTCCTTTTGCTCCGAGCACTGGCAATCAGCCTCGATGAACCAGTAAAGCTCGTTTTTCAGAGCGCTACACGACAGGCAATCACAGTCAACTACGCCCAGGTCATTGTTCTGTTTGCACGATCCATCGAAGAAAATTTCCTCATCGAAGCACAGTGCATTTCCAACGGAAGTGTGCAGCTCGGTCACAATTTGAATGGCCTTACGGACATCGCCCAGGAAGTTCCAGAGATCACCGGAGCTGTGACCGCGCGGCGACATGCCTTGCAGGACGGAAAGGGTCGTCGTGGAAGCCATGAGCATGTCGCGAAGCATGGGAACGGTGGAGGAAAACGGCGTTCGGTCCATTTTGCGACACGGTGGGAAATTCTACGTCGTGGCGGCGGGTGGGGAGGGAGGGTGAGCGGCAGGAGCTATTGAAAAGGCTAGGATAGCGAGAAGTGAAGGGTTGGTCTGAGACATAAGAGCAATAAGGCAGCTATTGAAGCCAACTATTGTTCCCGGATGATATGTGGTACATACGTAGGGGCAGCAACGAACGTAGGAGGACAGTGGTGGGGGTATGAGCCACATCCCACCGGGACGATCCCCTACCGCCGGTTATTCAATACGTTTGTAGTTCCGAATGGTCATGTATTAACTTGAATTGATCTATAACAGTTGTTCCATCCCTTGCGCCAAACTCTACTTTACTCGCGCTGCCAGGAACTACGCTAAAGTTTTGCGAGGGTCCTCAGACATCTGAGGCTGTTGGACAGGCCGATATCAGTGACCTGCAACTATGATGCAGGCAATGTAGCCCTTCCAACAGACGTCAAATCCAGCGGGTACGTCGCACCGGACAACCGGTCCAGACCTTTGGGTCGATGGAGAAGACCCCAGTTAGGCAGACGTGCAGCTTCGTTCAGCAACCCACTTTTCAGTATCGTTCGCGTAGCGCATGATTTCGAGCGCGGCAGCCAAGCTCTCAGCGCATGTGTCTGCAATCTGAGCCTCGGGTAATTCGAACTGCTCGAACTTCGAACCATAGGCCGGGCGCAACTCCACAGTGAAACTCATTATTCCGCGGTCGAAAGTCCAGTCCGGCATCGAGCCGGACAGAAGATAGAGCAGCATCTTGATACCGGCTCGACCGTAGTCGTGGCGCACGCCGAACCTGCGCGTCATGGCTGTGCCAATCGCAGCGCCCACCAAGTCGACTTCGCGCGCCCGAGGTGGCTTTTCCGTTGTGTGCAACCAAGGTCCGAGCACCACCTGACTGAAGGCGTGAAAGTCGATATGGGCCACGATCCCAGGATTTCTGAGCACCAGATCACGTACGGCAGCAGTCTCTGGCTCGGAGAACGCCGACGCGCCCTTGAACGTGTCGTAGCATGGGTCCGTGGATGTCGTCTCGTTGCCATCGAAGTCCTTCGCCCAGTTTCGGTTGAGATCGACACCGTTGTCCTCTGTGCTCCCGGAGATGACGAACTTTCCAGGTCGGCGGTTCTTGCGCCACAACCTGTTCACCTCGTGTGAATAC